>JADBJO010011044.1:32500-35000 GCA_016801955.1 Conus betulinus
CTGGGTTCGTCTGGGTTAATAAAGGTGTGGAAAATGTCAATATCATTTTAAAAGAACAACGTCAACGGTTGATTAATAACCAATGGCAAAAATGGGAGGAACATGTTCAAAACAGTGACAGGTATGCTTTTTTATAGTACATTTAAATCATCCAGGAATCGGGGCACTGTATCTTTTGCTTGACATTGAGAAGACCTATATGGCAAGAATGAGATATATCCGAACAGAAGAATTGGTATACTAATGCTGATGAAGATGCTATTACATGTCCATTGTGTAAGAATGCCAAAGAAGATAGACAACAGTTTTTGCTGCTGTGCTGCCCTACATTCCAAGATTTACGAAATGATTTTATTCCCCCTAAATATCTAAAAAGCCTGTGCTTGATTATAGTTGTATTGCTCATGGCAAATCGGAACGAAATTATATTGAAACATGTTTGCATAATTTTGTATAAAGCATTTAAAAGACGTACTGTACTACTTAATTAAAGTATTCCTAGATTTTCCTGTCAGAATGGATTGCTCAACTGTCATGTCATTTTATATAATTGTCGACCTATTCACTGTTCACGTAAAGTGTGTTGTTTGTTCGTGTATTCTACCCCCTTCAAAGGAGCCATGGCCTATACTGAATAAACTTCCACTTCCACTTCTCTCTCTCTCTCTGTCTCTGTCTCTCTCTCTCTCTCTCCTCTCTCTCTCTCTCTCTCTCTCTCTCTCTCTCTCTCTCTCTCTCTCTCTCTCTCTCTGTCTCTGTAGAGAAGGGAAGGGTGAAAAAATATATCACACGAGCCACCTGACCCTGTGATGTTTATTAGATGACCCACGCCACGAGGAAGAAGAAATAGGTGAAGGGGTTGAAATTAGATAGAACATTGGATATTGGAGAAGGAGGCAGTAAAGTAAAACCAATGGGACACACTTTCCTACACACACACACACACACACACTCTCTCTCTCTCTCTCTCTCTCTCTCTCTCTTTCTCTCTCTCTCTCTCTCTCTCTCTCTCTCACACACACACACACACACACACACACACACACACACACACACACACACACACACACACACAATCAGTTTATGACAGAACAGAGGGAAGGGGTTGGGGTTGGGGCCGGAAACTGAGAAACCGAATCAGACACTGAGACACACAGACAAAGACAGAGGCAGGACTGTTGGCGTGGGGTGGGGGGTGGGTGGGTGGATATTAAAGGGAGTAGAAATGGGGGGAGAGGGGTGTTGTTAGCTTTCATTCATGTCTCTTTTACCGAGATAGATCCTACCAGGAAGAGGTTCATTATCGTTCATTATCCGTTCCCTGACAGCTGCAGGAGAATGGAGATGTGGGTGGAATTCTTAAGCAAACCAAGGTTGATACTTCTCCTAATCCATCGTGACAAAGACGGTACAGTGTCACCTCAAGCTAGGCAGAGGCTTCTTGGGGAGGAAGAGGGGTGGAGGGACGGAGGGGTTTTATGGTACAGTTGTTGTTGTTGTAGGTGCCCGTTTACTTTCAAGAGGAAACATCTTAATTCATGACGCAATCCACTGAACACAGTCAGAATGCTTAGCAACGGAAAATGAAAATTAAAAACAAAAAAGAAAGGACAAACGTCACTACATTTTTTTTTACATTTGCGTTCTAAACACACACTGATGAAAGAACATGAAAGAAAGAGAACATTAACAGTAAAGATATGTATGCTATATGTTTCGTTTACATGTGGTCACGCGACACTGGTGCCTTATGCAATGATGTGGTTTTTGGATCAAGACTGTATAATTTGCTTTCCATAAATGGTACGATGCAATTTGATTTATTATTGAACGTAACAGAGGTTGAATGGCTTGCATGCTGTGTCTATTTGTCACTGGAATCCTTTCTTTCTGTGCATATTCCGTATTAAGAGAAACAGTACTGTGTTTTCACTCTACTAGATGGTAACAAGACACGCCACAGTGAGGTTGATAAATAATTACTAAAGACAGCCATTGCCTTCAGTGTGCCAGACTGTGTGATTTGTGGAATGTTCTCAGACACACATTACATAATCTTAAAGTGCTGGAGAAAAACCGATGGTCATAGAGATAAACAAATAGGCAGAAACACTGACAGAAACGAAGCAAACACAGACAAACAGGCAGACACACTGACAAAAATTAAGTACACAGACAAACAGGCAAACACACTGGCAGAAAAAAAAACAGAACAGACAACGGAAAAAAGAAACGAAAACAAAAACGTAAATCATTTTTGTTCCTTCATACAAGTAAATTTAGACCAGCAGTCGCGTGAGAGAACGAAATATTACGCACAAAATACTGCTCCCTGGCAGACACCGACATTTCAAACTGATGGGTCAAAGAGCTTGCCGTTCCCTGACTGACAGCAAGGGAGGAAAGTTGAGAAGGATCTAGAATTAGAAAGAAATGGGAAGGCTGGACAATCGCGGAGACAGAACTAACAAGAATATTAAGACTCTCTCTCTCTCTCTCT
>JADBJO010011044.1:37500-40000 GCA_016801955.1 Conus betulinus
ACAACAACAACAACACTAACAACAACAAAAAAAAAAAAAAAACATGTTCTGCCTGTTCAAAGCCAAACCACTTTGCCAAGGTCTGCAAGACCACATGCAGAAAGAGACCTGGAAGAATCAATGCTGTTGGTGTTGATGAACCTCAGGCAGTTTTTGAACACGAGGCCTTCACACAAACCCCACAGCGCCATGAAATCCACTGTGCTGCAAACATCAACACACATGATGTCAAGCTGGAGATTGGCACTGGTGCCAAATGCAGTGTATTACCTGTGGAAATGCACAGCAGAGTTAAAGCAAAATGAGCGTATCAACAGGTCCTAAGCGATTCTCTACACTTGGCACTGTGACTTTGTGAAGAAGCCTCTTCATGCTGCGCCAGCACGCCTGCAAAGAATGCTTCTACAACTGCAGAAATACGATCTGCAATGTGTGTACAAGAAAGGGAAGGTGCTCCTTGCTGATACACTTTCCAGAGCATCCAGAAGGAGCACCAGAAGAAGCACAGTTTCAAATATGATGCCATGACTGTGCTCTCCATTTCACCTGCAAGGGTGACGGAACTCCAGCAGGAGACACTGTCTGACGTTTCCCTGCAAAGATTGGCGAATTACATCAAGGAAGGATGGCCTGAACGTGAACAAAACATTTCTCCAGATCTAAAATCCTACTTCCCTCTTCGAGACGAGCTGCTAGTCGAGAATGATGTCATTATGAAAAGACAAAGAGCAGCCATACCTACAGCCCTGTGACATGCGTACATAGCTGTCCTGCACAAAGCTCACATGGGGATTGAACGCACCAGACAACTCGCTTGCAAAATGGTGTATTGGCCCATGATGCGCCAAGACATGAGTAATGTAGTCTCCCGCTGTTCAGCTTGCAGTAGCTGTAACGCTCATCTTCAGAAACAACCCCTCATCAGCCACCCGGTTCCAGAGCTTCCCTGGTCCCACTATTGCAGCTGACATTTTCGACTGGGAAGGCCGCCAGTACTTTGTCACAGTAGACTCTATTTGCTACCCAGACACATCATCTCGCACAGTGATCAGAAAGATGCAGCATCTGTTTGCCACACATGGCATACCCAAGAAACTACTGACAGACGATCTCAGACAATTTGTAAGTCGTGAGTTCGAACATTTCTCACAAGAATGGAACTTTGCACACATCATGAGCAGCCCATATTACCCAAAGTCCAATGGCCTGGCTGAAAATGCTGTTAAACAGGCCAAGCAACTCCTGTAGAACTCAAAGAGGGATGGCTCTGACATCATGCTGGATCTGCTTAACATGAGAAACACGCCAAGAGACTCGATGGGAACACCAGCACAGCGCCTCATGTCCAGACGTACCCGCGCTACCCTTCCCACATCAACAAAGCTGTCGAAGCCCAAGCTCTTGGGCACTGTACAAGTTCAAAGATATCTCAAAATGGCACGACAGCAGCAGAAGAGTTATCACGACAAAACCGCTAGAGAACAGAGACCACTGAGGCCCAAGGAAGGGGTACGCTTGCAAACTGACAAGGGTTTCAAAAAGCTAGGTGTGGTCAAATCACAACGTGATACTTAGAGAGGTCGTATGCAGTCACGTCTGACGGTGCTGACTTCGTCTGCAACAGGCAGAACCTGATTCTGATAAATGAACCCAGAGACTCAATTGAATGCACCAGACTATAGCCCCTACCCCTAGTGCGGCCTCACCACCCCGTCCTACCTCCCAGACTCTCGGCCATACAACCAGTCGCCAAACTAGCCCTCCCACCCTCCCACGCCCGATACCATCATCCTCAGTCCCTGCCCTTGGTTCTCCCCCTGTTGTATCCACCAGCCTAATGCCCATGCCAGCGCAGACCCCAATTCAGAATCGACGTCCGCCTGTGGTGTCACGCTGTAGTAGAATTTCCAAGCCTAATCCAAGATACTTTGACCCATGATTGTGTAGGCTGAGCTGTGCTGCTTATTTCTTTCAGAGAAAAGAAACCGACACACAAATACCTGATATTTTGATTTGCTTTTATTTATGTGATGACAGATCCACAACAGTGTATGGTTTATTTCGTGATGCGTGGGGCACACAAAGGATAATTCTGCTTTTGTTTTGTTTTGTTTTAATCAAGTTTCATTTTGAATAGGGAGATGTTGACCAATCATGTGACACTATTAGTTTCGTAAACGTACGCCAGCCTCGATACCAGTAAAGAAGAGGGAAACTTCCGGCAGCGATTAACACTGGTAGCAGCAAGACAACACATCAGGCTTCTATTTATTTCTGAGGCTCTGAACTTGACAGTTAATGACAGCACGTGCTTCAATATTTATAATACGTTTTCTTAATTTTTATGTCCCCACTTTCTCCATCTTCAAGTATGTGTTTGTTTGACACACACCAGAAGAAAAGAACTGCCAGATTGGCACCAGACTATAGCCCCTACCCCTAGTGCGGACCACCCCGTCCTACCTCCCAGACTCTCGGCCATACAACCAGTCGCCAAACT
>JADBJO010011044.1:47500-50000 GCA_016801955.1 Conus betulinus
CTTCTCTCTGTCCAGTTTAATCTGTTTGTTTCAGATAATATGGCAGCGAAGTAAAACTGTAAAACAGTAACATGTACACACTTTTTAGACAACAATTCTGCCTTCACTTCTCGCTTACATCAATCGGCCTACCAGTGCAGGATCTGTGAAACGCAAGAACGGACTAATGCCCAAGGAAACATTCCCAGATCACACGGTATGCATCAAGACAGCCCCAGTAGAGAAAGAAACTGAACAACCTTGGCACCGCATTTACATCCAAAGAGACCTATTTCTCCTCTGTCTCCTCGTGCCATTTTATTTTTCTCGTTAACCCGTCTCGTGTGTGCTGAAAACCTGTCGTGGCTTCTCTTCTTTAAGAAGCAACCTCTGAGGACATGGTTTATCCACGATACCTTCTTGGCACAAAGCTTTATTTTCCAAATCAGACTGAATTATAGGTTTGTGCTTGATTCTTAAATCATCCTTGTTCTTTATTAGAAAGTGAAGTACGACAAAGCCTATGTTAAACAGTGTAGCACATTTTCCTATTTGTGCATTTTTACCGGGCAGAAATGTGGATGTTAATAAAGACATTACTGGCTTTAGAACTAAAACAGACCAAATGTACTTGTGTTTTGTCAAACAGGGCTAAAAACACAAGTTATCTCTGTGGTGAACAAAGAAAGCAGCATTAAACGTACAGCTCAAAAAGCATCCTTTGTTTCAGAATTGCATATCACACCACTAAACCTATCAGAATACATTGTCTGTTGCATACTGTCGGATCTTCTTTTTGACGCTTTTAAAGAGACAATCCAACTTTGGTGTCTTAAAGACAATAAAACGAAATGTGCGTTATGCCACAATGTGGCATCACATTTCTAGAATAGACTGATGAAGTGCATTCTGCATACACAGGCAAAATGTTGATGAAAAAGCAAGTGTGTTATAATGAAAAAATACATGGATGAAACTGTCACGTACAGAAGCAGCAGGTGCCCCCTGTTTCCTAAGAGAGAGAGAGAGAGAGAGAGAGAGAGAGAGAGAGAGAGAGAGAGAGAGAGAGATAACCAGGGTGAGGACACTTCAGACTTCCGCTAAGACATGATGCAAATGGAAGGACGTGAAACAAGGCAAGAAAGGAACTGGCGAGTTCAGACCGAGAGTGAGGGAGTAAGGGGCTGATGGGGGAGAAGCGGAGGTGGAGAGAAAAAAAGGGCGGGTTGATAGCGCCACATGGCACTGAAAAAAAAAAAAAATAGCTGGTAACGAAATGATAAATGAGAACTTGCTCTCTAGTCTGCATCTGCCAATGCTGGCTGCTGTCAGGACGTTCTGTCCTTGTTCTCAAGTGTTGTTGTTTAAATCATCAGATTGCCCCTTTCCTTCCCTTCCTATTTCGCATCCTTCTTTCTGCTGTCACATGTGTCCATTGCATTTGGGTCCAATTGGCAAATTGCCTTTCCTGTTAACATTTTGATTAGTTACACCCACATTTTCTTTAAATCAAGCTTGTGTTAACTCACTTGGACATGTTCATGCCACCATTCTAATGAAAGCTCTCTGGGACAGCAGCAGAGCTCCACTTTATGGGGAAAAAAAAAAAGAAGAGAATCTCTCAAAGGTGTGTAGCTGTAGGCTGGAGTTCATGCAAGACAACAAAAGAAGATTAAAAGCCTGGTTGGCGAACACAACTAGCAAATAACAATGCTGAAGCAGTGCTCTTAGATTCTGAAGAGCTCTACAGGGCAGAAAGGCGAAAGCAATGGAAACGGTGTCTTATATGATGTATCATTACTTTTGTTTGTTTAGCTCGAAAGAACCTTACTATCAAAACACAAGTCGTACGCCTGGTCCTTTAATCGCCTGGCTAGCCAGAAAATATCTTTCATTCTTTGATCAGACATGGTATAGTCTTGACATGAATGAACAAGCCTTGACATTGAGTTTATATTTGGAGCGATCAAATTTCCTCTTTGCTTGTCCATGTCCCCATCATATATTCTCAACATATTTTCCATTTGATGGGAACCTACGAAAGATTTTCTACTTCTAAATGATAGTCCAAAAGCTTTGTTTTCTGTTGTTGTTGTTGTTGTCGTTGTTATTGTTGTTGTTGTAGTTCGTGAAGTGTTTCAAAACCTTTCCTTTCTAAGCCACACAACAGAAAAATGTCAATTTAAGACCCTTCAGAACATCCCAATGATTAGGCAAAAACAATTTTTTCGGTAGGGGTTCGTGTCCCCTGATTCATCAGGCTGTTTCCTATCTTTGATCAAAACGTAAACAAACGTTTATCTACAAGCAGATTTTGTGTGAAAGAAATGTGGATCAAATGAAAATCAGAATACGTTTTGCATTGCATTGTTTTTTAACCCTACTCTCTTTTTGTTTACTCCGTTTCTAATGAAACATTTATACGAGCATTCACGTGAGTGGAAATCTCACCGACTTTTTTTTAGAGAGAGAGAAAGGGGGGAGGAATTGAAGGAGGGCGTCACAGAGAGAGAGAGAGAGA
>JADBJO010011044.1:55000-60000 GCA_016801955.1 Conus betulinus
GTGTCTAGACGACGGAATGAAGTAGAATGAAACTCCCAACCCACACATTGCCCCTGTCAGCTTCCTGCAGTTGGAAAGGCTTGTTCCCCCCATGCTACGGAACTGAGGAGAGAAAAAAACACGCGTGGTATTACTTTGGTTTGTCTGCGCTTTTGTATGGAGCCAGTTTTGGCTACAGCCTGTTCTAGTCGAACCCCAAATGGTGTGTGTGTGAAGCTTTAAATTCTGTTGCAACTTAATACAGAAAAACAAACAAAAGAAAGTGGGTAAGGAGATTGAGATGAAAAAGTGAGTTTCCCTGAAGTGGGGCTGAAGACGTCTTCTGCCAAAGACCACAGATACAGAGTGGGTCTCTGCGTCATGCTGTTCAATTTCTGTCTACACACTGTGGGTTAGTTTTTCTGTTCCTCTGCCATCGACATGTTCATTGGATGATCTTGTCTTCCTTTTTTTTTTCGTTTGCTTGTTCGCTGTTTCTCAAGATCTGAGTTTTCTCCTCATTTCTCGATCCATTACCTAATTTTTTATGTTTTTTTAACGTGTTGTTATACTTGATGTCTTATGTTTGTTATCAGTTTTCATTGCAGCAAGTTTATTCCATCTGATTTTGTATCTGTTGATTCTCAGCCTGATGTTTTTTTTTGGGTCGTTTACACACACCCTTTTTCCCGTGTCTGAAATCAAGTGCTACGGTTCCGTTTTCCAGAGAGCAGGTAAAGTCAGTCACAGAGCTGATGATGCCGAACACATTGTGATACTTAAGTGGATCACACGAGTTCGTTTCTCTCCATCACACTTGAAAGCGAAGCACTGGAAGAGGTGGACAGTTTTCACAACCTACCTCGGCAGCATCGTTGACACGCAAGGAGGGGCAGACGCAGACGTGGAGACCAGAATCAAACAAGGCTAGGGGTGGCTTTCCTGCAGCTCAAGAACATCTGGGGTTCAAGAGGCCTGTCAGTCAGCACCAAGATCAGGCCTCTGTAACCCCAACATGAAGTCAGTCCTGCTATATGGAGTCGGAACGTGGAGAATTACCATTACAGCGACCAAGAGGATCCCGATCCGTTCATCACAATTGCCTGAGACGAATCCTCCACATACGGTGGCCTGACAAGATCAGCAATGAAGAACTATGGCAGCAGAAAAGACAGAGCCGGCGGGAGCTGATATACAACGCCGCTGGAGGTGGATAGGCCACACTCTGCGTAAGCCAGCCACCAACACCACGAGACAAGCCCTCAGGTGGAACCCCCAGGAAAAAGGAAGAGAGGCCGAAAGAGGAACACATGGCGAAGTGACCTGGACCCAGATGCCAAGAAGATGGGCCACACTGGGGGGCAGCTGGAGAGACTGGCCCAGGACAGAGACAGCTGGAGGGACCTTGTCGGCGGCCTATGTCCCAGTGGGGGCGACGGGCATAACTCTCTCTCTCTCCTCCCTCTCTCTCTCTCTCTCTCTCTCTCCTCTCCTCTCTCTCTCTCCTCTCCTCTCTCTCTCTCTCTCTCCTATCTCTCTCTCTGTCCTAGTACCTCTTCTCTCGAAGCATGGTTCTAGTTACATCTCAGCTTTTCTATTAGTTTTATTTTGTTCATAATTTGTATTTTTCTGCCTTATCGTTAATTGCCAAGTGCCTTCCATTTATTTACATGAGTTGCCTTTTTCTCAGATCGGTCGGTACTTTTTTCCAGTTTATCCATCTGCTTATCGTTTGAAGCTAACCAATTGATTAACTCAATCACACCCATTTATTCTTGCTTAAAACCTTTTTAATTTCGTCTTCCATTTTCTCTCCCCTCTTTTTTCATTCTTTTCCTATAATCTTTTTCACACACACCTTCTTCAAGTTGTTTATTCCACCAGTTATTCTGGACGGACATTGCCAGAGAGAGAGAGAGAGAGAGAGAGACAGACAGACAGACAGACAGGACAGACAGAAAGGGAAAGAGCGAGCGAGAGAGAGAGAGAAAGAGAGAGAGGGAGAAGGGAATAGGAGAGGGGGAGTGGGTGGCGGGCGGAGGGTTGGGGGTGGGGGCAGATAGTACAAGTAAAGGGAAAGATTAATGGGATTTCTCCCCAGACCCCATTTCGTAATGGCCAAGACCATTTGGAAATTGCTTTCGAATTAAATGCTGTAAGAATGAAGAATGAACCATTTTCACATAAGCTATCAAACAAACAACATCCAGGGTAAAGCAGCCGATTTTTGTTTCGTTGATAGAGTGACTTTTTCCACACGATGTGAATTCAGTTGATTAGTTTTATTCTTTCCATTTTTTTTCAGCTTATATTTTCTTTCTCTGTTTTTTCCCCCGTCTGTCAAATTTCTTTCATTCGATTTCTTTTTTCAGACTCCGTCATTGAAACCAAAATACTTTTGTACGTAATACTTTTATGTAGTTCATATGCCCAGAGAGAGAGAGAGAGAGAGATGAGAGAGAGAGAGAGAGAGAGAGAGAGAGAGAGGAGAGTCTGTAATACTTTTTATGTATTCATTGCCCACAGAGAGACAGAGAGAGAGAGAGGAGAGAGAGAGAGAGAGAGAGAGAGCAGAGAGAGAGAGAGAGAATAGGAGAGAGAGAGAGAGGAGAGAGAGAGAGAGCAGTCAGACAAACAGACACACGGACGAACAGATAGACTGTCAGAAAGATCCACAGATAGAAAGACAGAAACGCATACATAGGCAGAAATCAGCAGCCCCGTCTCAATCAATTCTCTCCTTCAGATGCTAAGTCGTCTACCTCCACTTGAATGAAACCCCCGTTTCACCCTCACCGTCTCGCCTCTTTCATTGCCGTCCCTCGTGCTCTTGGTCCTGAGACACAGCTCCTGATCAGAGCGAGATCACAGAAAATATAAATAAAGGGAGAACCTTATACGGGTGAACTCAGCAGGAGAAGCATATCTCAAATGTATAAAATGGTATTAATTTGAAATTACAAGAATAAGTCAGTCATGCAAAAAAATAGTAAATGAAAAAAATAAAAAGAATAACTGATAAAGCAAATAGTGAGGAAGAAAAAAGTAAAAATAAAACGTCAGCCAATGAATCTGTGTGTGTGTATGTGGTGCGTGCGTGCGTGCGTGCGTCCGTGCGTGCGTGCGTGCGTGCGTGCGTGTTGTGTGTGTGTGTATGTGGTGTGTGTGTGTGTGTGTGTGTGTGTGTGTGTGTGTGTGTGTGTGTGTGTGTGTGCTTGCGTGTGTGTGTGTGGTGTGTGTGTGTGTGTGTGTGTGTGTGTGTGTGTGTTGTGTGTGTGTGTGTGTGTGTGTGTGTGTTCGTTCGTTCTTCAATTTAAAAACGTCCATTCACATAAAGTGTGATTTTAGACAAGAGTTAGGGAAAGTGTGTGTGTATGCATGAGTGTGTGTGTGTGTGTGTGTGTGTGTGTGTGTGTGTGTGTGTGTGTGTGTGTGTGTGTGTGTGTGTGTGTGTTGATGGACCGATGAGATCTGCTACGAGCATTTATCTGCATATAGTGATTCATACTTAAAATCGTTTACAATTAACATTAGCCCAAAGCAAATATTAAAACATGAAGGGGTACATGATATCTGGTATAACCAAAATGTTAAGCGCTCACATCTGTAGGAACACTTGTTACAAAAAAGAGCCCATTGGACTAATCATCAAGGAATAAAAAACAAAAGAAACAAGAGCTGGTAAGTGTGTGTGCGTGTGTGTGTGTGTGTGGTGTGTGTGTGTGTGTGTGTGTGTGTGTGTGTGTGTGTGGTGTGTGCGTGCGTGCGTGCGTGCGTGCCTCTCCCTCTCTCTCTCTCTCACTCTCTCTCTCTCTCTCTCTCTCTCTCTCTCTCTTCATATAATTATGAATTTACCAAATCTATTTATTTTGTAAATGCTGGTTTCTCCTTATCCACAGTTTTACATTATACAGATACATTATACATCTACGAATCGTTATCAAACCAGTACCGTTTGAAAAGAACGAGACAAAACACAACTCTTTTTTTTTTTCCCCCATAAAGACTGCATTCAGTACAGCTGTCACAGGTGCAGAGACACACAGCAACACGGACCCCAGTTCGCACAGTCAGTCTTGACGATCGTGATTCCCGTACGATGAAGAGCTAAGTATCCGTAGAAATGAACAGGGTAAGTCTACAAGGTGAGGAAAACCACGAGGAGCCGAAATAGGCGAATATACCGGATGCTAGAGGGAGAGAATAGAAGAGATGATCATCACCGCAGCAAGCGATTCATCAATGTGCCCATGGTGGTCTTAAGCTTGAGGTGCAGTTTTACTGGATCAGAAAAGAAAAGGTGAATGCGCGTTATTTCCAATGGATTTTGTCAAGGTATGAGTGAGTCATCAAGGTTTAATCTCTCTCTCTCTCTCTCTCTCTCTCTCTCTCTCTCTCTCCTCTCTCTCTCTCTCTCTCATCTCTCTCTCTCTCTCTCTCCTCTCGCTCGTCTCTTCTCCGTCGATTAATTCGAAATGGCAAAGTCGACAGGACAAATAGAAAAAAAACAATCAAATTATCGACGTTGTCAGATGCAGAAAATGCGGAATGAAAACACAGGCGTCAGAGAGAGAGAGAGAGAAGAGAGAGAGAGAGAGAGAGAGGAGAGAGAGAGAGAGAGGAGGGAGGTTAGGGAGGGAGGGAGGTGGGGTGTTAGAGGGATTTGAACGCAACAGTTTGGAAGAGAATAGGGTATAATGAAATCCTTCTACAGCTTGAAAAATGCTTCAAGGTGGTAATTGTGCCCCTTAACGTCTTAATGGAACGATATGCACGTGTGTTTTTCACTCTATGTAAACACAGCGCAGGCTTCCAGGTTTCTTGCAGGATTACTCCCAGCTGGTTGGTTTGACAGTTGAAGATAATGCTTCTCTTGGTATCAATCAGATCTTTGGGTGTTCGGTGTATATTTCTCCTTTTATCCGCTTTTGGCCGAGTTTACGAGAAGGCCCAGTGTCGATAAGGAAAAGACATTTACCCACAGAGAACGTTCTGTTGACAGCAGAAAAGGCTGTAACTAG
>JADBJO010011044.1:65000-67644 GCA_016801955.1 Conus betulinus
TCCCTCTATCAAGACCTAAGAAGTAAATTTCTCAAAGAATTCGCCAGTTGTCCTCTTCATTTGCTTCTTAAGGTATCCAGTGCTTCGCACAGACATAGCCTGTCAAGGTACATTTTTCATGCCATAAACAGAAGGATCAAGTCAATTCTTTAGTTGATAAATTATTGCGGACAATTACCACTACCTTGGTTTTCCTTGAAATGACTGACTTCATTTGTATTGTAATTTCGTGTACTCTAACGTATCTGTATCATGTATCATCTCTTTTACACGCAGTTTTTGGGGAGTTATTATTGCAATACTTTTTTTTTGCTCTGTTTGCAATGCATATATGCTACTCCTCCTCCCCGTTCCTACCCCCCCCCCCCCCCCCCCTCCCTTTGTACCTTGTATTGTGGCCCAAGGCTTAAGACGTCTGTCTGTACGTCTCCTTACTTGCTTTGATGTCGGGCACCTGTTTTAAACTGCAATTAAAATCTTCGGAGTTCACTTTTGATCCCCATCGTCCCAATTCCAGCTGGAACTAAAAGCAGTTACCTCTGCGGGTTCTAGTCCACAGCTTATTTACATAAAGAAAGAAACCCTGGTGATGTTTCGTGAGATTGATGGCTGACATCCCCCCCCCCCCCCCCCCCCACCTCCTCCAGTACTCCAGATCTGCTTTCATATGACACGGTTTTACATTACACGGTTCATTCAGAACCAATAGTTTTTGACGATGCTGATGGAGCATTGTATCGTTTCTCGTGCCATTCTTCCTGATAATATCTGCATATTTTTTTCCCATTCTGGAAGGTCTCCGTGTACCCCTATCATTCACTCTATTCAGTAAACCCCTGGTTCCATGCTTTTGATGAAACAGCTGTTCTGGGACAATGATTTGTGGCCTTTCTGCCATGTAGAATGTCGTTAATGGCGGTTTCTGGTGGCGTGGTGCTTCCGTAGCATATACGATCTCTGTGTGCAGTTGGCTGAGTCCCCAGGTAGACCTTCCCTGGTTGACTGTAATCTAATGCATGAACTCAAGAATATGTCCCTTCCTTTTGTTACCAAGACAGACCGGACACAGAGAGTTATCTGATGTCCCACATATCACCAGGTCAGAATTTGGGGAAAGGTGGTCGTATACAGGTCCGAGTATGAAGCAGATGCCAAGAGTTACCATGTGCCGCACTTCATTCCAGCTGAGACTTCTTCAGAGTGGGTTTTTTCCCACGTAGCCCACTGCTCCTGTTGGCCTTGCTTGACTGTCTTCTGGGTTCTGTGTACATCCTCTTCCTTCTCCAAATCATGTCTGTGTCTCTTTTTGCTTTCCCCCATTTGCCTCTGACCATCATTTGAAATCTGTTCATCTTTTCTGTTGGTTTATGTATCTCCTGTTGTTCCCTTTAATCTTGATGTCGTCTTTAGCGACGTATACTGCATCCTCCCCTTTTTGTACTCCTATTCTTATACAACAGGGAGTACTTTAGAATGGGAACGAAAAATGCTGTCTGTGTGTCTGTCCGTCCATCCGTGGTCAAAATGTGTTCCACTCGCTCCAGAAAAAAAAAAAAAAAACCTACTGGGCAGTCTTATTGAAAATGTGCAGTATATTCATTATGGGTCAAGAATGATGCACGATGTTTTAGTTTACCGTTCTAGCCGTTACTACGACTGTAACGCCTGTAACGTTTTTTTCTTTTTTATGGAATATCTCCGAAAGTACTTGGCCGATCTTTGAGAAAATTAGCAGGTATGTTCATTATGGGTCACGGATGATGGCCGATGTTTTAGTTTACTCTGTTATCTAGCCGTTACTGAAAGGCTGTAACGGCCTGTAATGGTGTTTCTTCTTTATGGAATATCTCAGAAAGTACTTGGCCGTCTTTCTGAAAATGTATAGGTATGTTCATTATGGGTCACGAATAATGCCCGATGTTCAGTTCACCGTTATAGCCATTACTAACTGCTGTAACGGCGTGTAACGGTTTTTCTCCTTTATGGAAAATCTCGAAAGTAATTGGTCGACCTTTGTGAAAATTAGCAGGCATGTTCATTAGGGTCACGGATAATGCCCGATGTCTTAGTTTACCCCGTTATAGCTGTTACTAACGGCTGTAACGGCCTGTAACGGTTTTCCTTCTTTATGGAATATCTTAGAAAGTACTTGGCGAATCTTTATGAAAATGTGTAGGTATGTTCATTATGGGTCACGAATAATGCCCAATGTTTTAGTTTACCGTTATATCCGTTAACTAACGGCTGTAACAACCTTTAATGTTTTGTTTTCTTTTTATGGCAATACCTCAGAAAGTAAAAGGCTATAACGGTTTTTCCTTCTTTATGGAATAGTCTCGAACGTATTTCACCGGATCTTCGTGAAAACTCGCGATTATTTTCATTATGTTGTCCCAAATAATCCCTGACGTAAGCCGGCAAACCGGTTTTTCCTCTCTTTATGGAATATCTCGACAGTAACTCGTCGATCTTTGTTGAAATTAGCAATCGTCCAGTAGGGTCACGTATGATGGCCGGATGTTTTTAGTTACGTTATAGCTATAACAACGGCCAACAGCCTTTAAATGGTTTTGTTTCCTTTTTATGCATATCTCAGAAAGTCTGTGGCCCGACTCTTGGGAGGTTCGCAGTTTATGTTCCTAGG
>JADBJO010011045.1:0-22500 GCA_016801955.1 Conus betulinus
TGTTCAACGTCAGGAAAAAAAAGCCTTACATATAAAAAAAACAAGCAGAGTAACTCTCGCTCCAGTTAGGGGATAAGAACACACCTTTTTAACACCATACAAATGCTGCTTTCAACTCCGAATCGCCAGCGTATTGCACAAATGTCCACACAAATTACACATAATTAACAAGGAGACCCCCCCCCCCCCCCACACACACACACACACACCCCGCCACACACGCACACACACACCCCCGCCACACACACACCCCGCCACACACGCACACTTCCTCCCGACAGAATGTTCCAAGCTTGCCTATATACCCTGTACCTAACGCATGTACACAGCAACAATTACTAGAGCAATGAAGAAACATAAATCAATATTAACAGCTAGCGACGAAGCCTTTCTGGTTCTAAAAATTAAGTTAGACTCGCATTCAGGCCTTGTCCTGAAGGTCAACACCGAAGCACAGGGTAACATTCCACCATTTCAACTCTTTCGTGACATGTTCCCTGATTGTCTGACACAGGATGGCTTTCCCAAGGCTCATACAGCCTTCAATGCATGGCAGATCTGTTTCTGCTGCGAACAATGGCATAAATATCCCATGGTATGGAATCATCCACTTCCATGCAGATTTCAGGACTCACGATGGGAAAGTACTAAATTTTTACATCGTCGATGTCGAAGGCCCTCGTTTCCTGAAGATAGCGAATTTGTATAGTATAGCAATGTTAAATCATCAACGTCTCCCAGAAGAACTGATAACAGAGACAGGCCTGTCCAAACAGTGAGTGACCTGATGCGGCTATATCCCAAACAATTCAACCGAACTGGAAAATTCCTAGACCAGGTCAAACTAACCACCCACCCAGACGTACTACTCATGTGAATGCCCTGAGAAAAAAAAAACGTCCATAGCCGTCAAAGATACCATCAGCATAGAGTTGGATGACATGGGGTGCAGTGGAATGATACGATGTGTCACTTAATTGAAGAATAATACACAGTATCTAGCTGGCATACTCACATAAAAAAAAGCGGAGCTCTTCGAATTTGTGTAGATCCAGATACCTGAACAAGTCCTCCAAGCGACCTCACCATAGGATTTCAACGGAAGAAAACTTCATCATGAAAACCTTTTTCAAAATTGAATGCAAAGGCTGGTCACTGGTTACACACAAATTCAGAGGGGCAAAAGCTTTTCAAAATGGAATGCCAAGGCTGGTTACTGATCCGTCCCAACCGGACCCTGATTCTCAGCTACTAACAACCTTCCAGTCGCTATTTGGGAGCTGGTATTTTGCAAGCCTTTCCCTTCGAATTATCTGTGTCACAGGATATTTTCCAGATGAAGATGGACCAGATCCTGGACCAGGAGGAATTAAGAGTAGTTGGAATTGCGGATGATGTTGCTGTTTATGCTGGAGATAAAGCCCAACAGGAAAAAAAAATAATCCACAACCTGATGAAAGTTGAGAAGGAAACGGTCTAGTTTTCAACTCCAGAAAGTGTGATATCAAAACAGACTCCATTCCATTTTTGAGGGATGGCATATTCCGCTGCAGGAGTAAGATAAAAAAAAAAAAAAAGGAAAGGTGTATCACCTGCAGAACCGCAACAAACGAGACCTGCAGACATTCCTTGAGTTTCTACTACAACTTCTGGCACCCCTTCACCCAAAACCTTAGTGAGAGGCCAGCAGCACTGAGAAACCTGCAGAAAAAGGAATACACCATTCCTCTGGATTAGTCACCACGAGAAGTGTTTCAACATTCTCACAGCAGCAGGGAGGATGCAGGCACCAAAGAAATAGGGGGCAAGTCTTCTTTAAGATGGAAAACTCATTGCATACGCATCTACGTCACTTTCAGATGCAGAAACAAGGTATTCCTGAATCTAACGAGAACGTGCTGTCGTCTTCAGTGTGCACATAGATGGAAGACTCTTCCATGTCATCACTAACCCCAAGCCATCGGAAATAATACCAGGCAGACTATTTACCAGGGCGATGCCAAGACTTCAGAAAATGTTATTCGAGCTTCAAGGCATGCAAAATGACTCAACAATTAATTGAATGCCAGCCTCCACACCCTCAGAATTTCTTTTAAAGAGAGACTTGACAATTCAAGAGAAGACCCAAAATGACCAAAACCTTACTAAGCTGACCACCACCGTGATCAGTGGCCGGCCAGACTACATCAAAGACTGTCACGCAGAAATCAGATCCTACAGACTATACAGTGGTGAACTCTCTGATAGAGCTGGCCTAATCATCAAAGATAAAAGACTCACCATACCAACAGGCAGAGACAAGTCATCCTGGACCAACTCCATTATGAACAACAAGGAATTAAAAAAAGCAAACTCACGGCCAGTGATCAGTGCACTGGAAGAACATCAACAATGACATTGAACTCACTTTCAAGTCCTGCTCTATGTGCCAGGAACACCAATCTTCCAAACAAAGAAATTCTAGTTTTCTGTCCTGAAGTTCAGCGTGCCCCCTGTTAAGTAACTGGCACAAACCTCTTCCAGCTCCATGGCAGTAATTACCCAATAATGGCTAACTACTACAGCAAGTATTTTATTGTCCACAAGCTGAAACCTCCAGCAGTATCAAGGTCATCAAAGCCATAAAACAAATATTTTCTGAAAGTGACATTATCCAAAGTTGTTTCAGATGATGGACCTCAGTTTGCTTTGCAAGTATTTGCCCAGGCCCTTCAGCCATGATACGTCATCCCCAACATATCCCCAGTTCGACTGACTTTTAACTAGGCATAATTTTACTGATCAGAACCTTGTCCTGCTAGGCCTTTGCAGAACCTTCATCTCTTCATCAATGTCCAGCCCATTTGAAATCCTCACCGGATGATTGTTTGAAGAAATGTTCCATACAGAACAACAGTTATCCAGCCCAAACACATCAGGGAAGAGCTACTGTACCGTCAGAAGCCCCAAAGGCATAACTATAACGGTAATGCCAAAGACCTGCCAGCCCTCGAATCCAGGACCAGTCTGGGCGGTGGTAGGAAGCTAAAGTTACTCCAGTATGACTACCCAAGGTCATACATATTCACAACTCTAGCAGATCAATAACTGAGGAGGAACTGGATCCATATACGAGACATCCCTCAGTCTCCAGTGGACCCCCCACCCCCTTCTATAATCTGACCACAGCCACACCAGTCCACACTGGCTTTATTATTATTTGTATTCATTTTCGTTAATCTGTGTGTTCTTTTTCATTAGATACAAGATGAAAAAAAAGGCTGTGCCCATCTTGAGTAAATGCTCATTTGTGTTTCTTCCTTTCTCCTGTTGATGATGATATTTTCATGTGTCAAGTACCAGGAGTAGAGGCAAGCTTGAAGCATCCTTCTGTGGGGATGCTTTCCTGTTTGTTCTGTGTGCTCTGTGTTGGGTGTTTGTGTCAGGCGATCTGGTGTTGAAAGCAGAATTTGTATTAGTTATGGGCATGTTATTATCTCATCATGAGAGCGAGAGTTACACTTTTTGTTAGCTATTCATTGGTTTCTGTCCCCTGCCTCACTTCAGATTTCTTTTCATGCCAATCAAATTAAAGTTATTTGTATTTGTTTCTGCTCATCTGTGTACTCGATGCCAGTGTGAATGAATATCAGTGAACAAAGGTCAGTAACAGGGTATATGGGCAAACTTGGAAATTCCTTTTGGGGGACGTCTCTTTCTTTGTTCTGCCTGCGTACATGCGTGCGTGTGCGCTTGTGTGAGTTGTCTGTGTGTGTGTATGTGTGTGTGTGTGTGTTGACCTGAAGAAAAATTGTAAACAAATCTGTAAAACTGCATACACACACACACACACACACACACACACACACACACATTCAAATTCATTTAATCCTTTGATTTTATTTAGAGCATGAGAGATAAAAGATAATTAATACTCAACCAATATTAGAGAGAGAGAGAAAAAAAAAGGGCTCATACACTCATGCAGATCTACATCTCACTGAAATGTTGGATGATGAGATTATTACCTGCTCATAGTAAATCACAAAGATTGGGTCAAATATAAGTATCCATACAAAAAGGAGCAAAGCAATGCATCTTTTATACATAATTTGAAAGACGGCATGAAGAATGTATTGTTTTGCACTGTGTATTAGATAAGCCTTACTTCACACCTTGCTGTGTGTTTTCACTGACGTTTTCCATTGCCTTGCTTTCAGTGATGCTGCAGTCTGTGTCAGCTTCCTTGCAAAGACTACAAAGTGACTTAAAGGAGAGTCATCACACGGGTGTAAATTTCTCTCTTACATCCAAGAAACTGGGGCATTCCATGGGTAAGATGGACTTCATCTATGATTTTCACAGAGAGTTAGGCATGCCCTCATGCACGCACACATGCAGCGCAGACACACACACACAAATACACATAACCACACACATGCGTGTGCACACACACATGCACATACACACACATTCACATCCAAACATATAGACAAATAAGGTAACAACCAACAATATTGTAATCTGTAACCTCTTTATAAAGACTGAAATCAAATAGATATAAATTTAACATCACAAGCATTTCAATATCTATACATGTAACATAATACACCCAACCTCTTTACCCAAAATTTGTGTACCTGTAATATCTCAGGGCAAAAACCTGTAACTTGAAAAAAAAAAACACACGTAATCCTCATAATCGCAACACTTTAGCAACTTTGAAGATTTGGAAAAGCTGGCCGTTGGTGCGTAAGACCACTTCGTCGCCATCTTTGACAAGGTAAAAGACGCAAGGCATGCTGGGAAAATTTCTTACTGCTTTTGACTGAAAAGTGGCAGACAAAATTTCGCTTTTAACAATTTTCTTTCTTTGATTTTTTTCCCGTAATTTTGTTGCAGGGCCGTAATTCCTGCAATTTCAATTTTTTTCCATAAAAATTACGGCAAAATGGTAAGGGTAAATAGGTCTGAATACAATAATAAAGATAATTGATCCAGATATGGCAACCAATATGAACTGATCATAAACTTGCCTCTCTTACACCACTCTTTAGCACCTGGACATTTGTCAGCCAATTCTAGTTGATAAAAAATGCGTTTGACCAACTTAGACTCTTGCTTAAATCCAAAAAAAACAAAAATCTCACCCAGGTACTCTCTTTCACACATGAATTAGCACACACAGGTGCACATATATCAGATCAAAACAATTCAATTTGCGATGCAGATTAGGTATATGGCAAAATAATAATAATATGCAATGAAATTTGGGCATATAACAAATAAAAATCACAATAAACCAGTAAACAACAGTCAACAAATAAAACATGACTGCTATCAGATCATTCACTCTTGCTATTTTGACAGTATGATGTTCCCAATGTCAGAAACACACATGAACAGAGAACAGTTTTTGTTTCGGTAATTTTGCCCCTGGTTCAACTACACATGTCTTTTAATACAAATTGAAAACAGGACTTTTTCGGTGAACTTTCTTACAGTTCTGGCTACCAGAACCTGCACATCAATGAAAAAACTGTGTGTGTGTGTGTGTGTGTGTGTGTGTGTGTGTGTGTGTGTGTGTGCTTGGCTTGGTGTGGACAAAACATGTGGCTCAGAATGACATAGTGTGCATGTAAGCATGTGTATATGTGTGTATGTGTGACTGTGATTTGTCGTACATACAGCAGAACATACCTTTCAGCCTCATATACTGTCCTATTTCATGCTGAGTTTCATAACTCTGGCCATACTTTCATCGCCTACACAGCAGTAGTTCATAAGATGCCCCACTTATATTCTCTCCATTTGTTGTGACGTACAGGTGCAATGTCTTTGAGCTACGAATTTCCAAATTGTTTGTGACGTACAGGTGCAATGTCTTTGAGCTATGAATTTCCACACCTAATCATAATCTTGAATTGTCTAAAGCAGAATGTTGCATGCACTTGTTTCCACACACTATCAGCTGATCATATTCCTTCTCACTGCCTTGGTTTGAACCCTTTATACAGGGAATCTTACACTGATGTATAGGGGCCCATACTCAAATAATTATAATGTTTGCCTGCCGAGCTGATAGTGGTAAATTTGAACCACAAGTGAGGTTAGATGTTTTTCATCTTAAAACCCCCTGTCTGTCCACACAGCAGTAAATGGGTTCCTGATTCAGGTCAGGGAAGGTTAAAGGCAGCAGAAGGAAAGGGGCGGCTCTCCTCCCATTACACCACGCCCTATACATAGTAAACCTTTGACAGCTCACAGCCATTATGGCTAACAGGCCGACCTGAACGCTTACATTGTGTATGTGGAATCTGTTGCAATAACTGCAAATACAACAGATACTGTATATACAGCAAAAGTGATTTCCAGTTCCAAGGACTGAAGATATTGATTGACATGATCAATTACATTTCAATTTTGTTACTTAATACCACTAGTCCATTTTTACCCTCTAGTTGGTTCCCAACTGATGTTTTCTTTCACTCCAAGCACCCATACTCTCCTGCCTTAAATATGTACCCTCCACACAGTCCATCCTGTTTAACCCCATCCCTCCTTGCCCCCCCCTCTCCCAGTCGAATATCACGAGTGTGAACCGAATGTACATTAAGGAAACTCAGTTCAACAATCAGCTCAACCACATTAGGAGCTTCTCCCCTAAATTCTAGGAGTATCTGGTAAAACACTTGATTTCAGTCTGGCAAAGGATCTTGTTTGGAATATTATATTTTTTTAAAATTTCATTTGCTTACCACAGTTGATTGAATACAGTTTATTTCTTTAAGATTTGTGATCTTATTCAAGTGTGATCTCATCATGTGTGTTGTACCAAGTCATAGTACTCATCTTCATAATTGTTTCTGTCAGTGGACAAACATGTAAAACTGCCTGAAAATAAAGTGACTGGAACAGATGCAAGAAAGTTCTACATAGCTGCCAGCCATCTAGGGTCAAAACTTGTGAACCAGGGAATCAAGGGGTTGGATGAGGGGGCACTTTGGCTTTGGA
Source organism: Conus betulinus (assembly GCA_016801955.1). Lineage (NCBI taxonomy): Eukaryota > Metazoa > Mollusca > Gastropoda > Neogastropoda > Conidae > Conus > Conus betulinus. The sequence goes on from JADBJO010011045.1 coordinate 6,994, forward strand.
CTGAATGCATTTCTACCCCCCTTATGTTTCAGCTGACAAAAGAAGAGTTTAAGAATGTTTTCCATACATATAATTACCAACCTCTACATAAGATTATTTGGGCTCTATTCTGCAATATCGTCGTCCCTATTGAAAAAAAACATGCCTTTTTTTTTCAAAATTTGGCATTTTGAAATAACTTTAAATCAGTGAAATTCCAGAAAAAAAATTGGGGAAGTTTGGCAGCTATATTTCTATGCACATCCTTCTGCAGTAGACTGAAAATAGGTATACTGTAACTGACGTCTTCTTGGCATGTCAGTCATGATTTTCATTATGTGTTCTGAAGTGAACCGACTTCTTTCTTCTTACAAACAAACACTTCCCTGTCTCCCCCCGATTGTTTACATTTTGCAAAAAAAAAAAAAAAAAAAAACAACCCCAAAAAACCAATCAACAGCTGTCTTGTTGATAACAAAAAAATATCATATCAAAGTACATAACAATGCTGACAAGGTATTCTTTAGCTTTACATTGCCAACAGCAGTAACAAATGACTGTGTCATAATAAAAAGGCACATGACTAAAAAGATTGACAAAAAACGCTTGAGGTATGAAATGACAAAGTTCACAGTATTCCCGCAATGTAATGCGCTGTTTTCTCCATGAAGCTACGGCACCATCAGGATTCCTTCGCCTTGCTGTCTGAATTGATGGGGTCAATCCACGGGTACACCAGGCTTCCGGACACCACCCTCCTCAGCAGTTCAGTCCATGAGTATTTCTGTTGCTTTTCATGATGCTGTTCTGTTTTCAGCAGTGTCTGGGCTTGGCGATAAAGCTTTGGCAAAGGCAGCTGAATCACCTGAAAAAACAACGGTTATAGGGAGTAAAATGTTTTGTCTGCTTGTTTGCTTCCTCTTTTGAACTTCCTGACAATGTTTCCACTCTATTCTGCACATGTGCATATGTCCTATTTCACCTGTTGAGCGTGTTTGTTTATAGCAGTTATTAGGGAAGCTCTGAGCATTAAGACACACCCATTGAGGACAATGATTGCCATAAGCATAGCGCTGTGATTCAAATCCCGAAAGTAAAAAAAACAAATTTCTTCCCCCCAGCTCCTGTCCATGTAGGTGACAGTGACGTGGGGACTGCCAATCAAACCTGACTTCTTTTTTTGTAATTCAGCAGCTCAAGAAGTACTGAATTAATAGCAACCACTCAGAAAGCCATACAGATTGCACAGTTGTGTTTGCAAGTGCTTCAAACTTCAATGGCAGTGTGTGCTTCAAACTTCATGGCATGGCAGAGTGTGCTTCAAACTTCAATGGAGGTGTGTGTTTCAAACTTCAATGGCAGAGTGTGCTTCAAACTTCAATGGAGGTGTGTGCTTCAAAACTTCAATGGCAGTGTGTGCTTCAAACTTCAATGGCGGTGTGTGAGACGACAATGAAATGGAGAATCAATGTCAAGGTTATGGATAGATACCAGATTGTTGATAGTCAAATAAATGATCAGAACAATCAGTTACAATAAAACATCAACAACACAAAAACAGACACATGTAGAGCAAACTATATCCATTCTCAGATTTTCATACAAAATTGCATATAATCACATTTTCACATTTGCAATCATTGGTAATACGAGGAAAAAGTGTCATGGTTTCAAAAGTTGAAGTCATGTTTGTTCGGTGCTCTGTAATTTTAATGAGGTTGTTAACAGAAAACTACTTTCATTAAAATTAGTTAAAGGGTTAACATCTCACTGTTTGTTCATAAGATCTTATACACCCAAATCCATACAACCCTCCTCTCCCTTTGCCCCTCCCATCCCCCTCCCCTCCATTTTCCTTCCCTACTTCCCCTTGCTTTGTTCTCCCATCCCCTTCCCCCATCCCATGTCCCCAGTTTGCGTGTGTGTGTGTTGTGCTTTGTGTGCAAGCATAAGTACATTCATGTATGCTTGCATGCATGCATGTGTGCGCGTGTGTATGTGTGTGCATGTGCATGAATGCATGTGTGCTGTGTGTGTGTGTGAATGTGTGTGTGTGTGTGTGTGTGTGTGTGTGTGTGTGTGTGTGTGATGATATATACGTGTGTGTGCTGCCTCTCTTCTGTTTTCCCAATGGCATTATCTCCATATCACTTCTAGTCCCCTGTGCACAGTTACACACAAGTTTCTTCAAAGTCCAAGAATTAACAGTCAACAGGAAGCAATGAAGTCATCATGAGGCAACCAGCCACAGGAGACCCTGCGGTGAGGCTGAGTCACTTTGATGGTCTATAGTGGTGCCTGGCCTGACCCACCATACCAGGACACCACCTGAAAAACCTGCAGTCTGTATGACAGAGCTGCTCTCTCAGCTTCCCTTCATAAGATATCCTTGTGTCAATCAGTTCCTGAGAGATACAGACACCTGCAATGTGGGTCAAGAAATTCAAGCAACACTATCAGCGAGCCACCCTATGAAGTGGATGACTGTGTGGATCTGGACTTCCCATCTGTACCCGTTGCACTCTCAACTCTGAGCCAGAGCCAGACAAAAGCCACAAAAACCTGACAAAGAACTGCCTCTCATGGGAATGGAAGCCACAATCTCCAAGCCCTGAAGTATGTGACTCTAACCACTGCACCTGGAGGGCTGTCACCTTACTGTGCATTGTTATCCCAAACCAGCTGTGCTATAAACATATCATACTGAAGCTTCTTTGCTTGATCCAGGCAAAATCATCATGATGCACCTCATTCTTTCAGTCGACTGAAAGAAAATATTGCACGCACAAATACGCAGCTTTCCGAAACAACTTGAAACATGTAATCTTGTCAGTGTTTGTGTCAGTGTGTGTGTGTGTGTGTGTGTGTGTGTGTGTGTGTGTGTGTGTGTGTGTGTGTGTGTGTGTGTGTGTGTGTGTGTGTGTGTGTGTGTGTGAGTGAGTGAGTGAGTGAGTGAGTGAGTGAGTGTGTGTGTGTGTGTGTGTGTGTGTGTGTGTGTGTGTGTGTGTGTGTGTGTGTGTGTGTGTGTGTGTGTGTGTGTGTGTGTGTGTGTGTGTGTGTGTGTGTGAGTGTGTGTGAGTGTGTGTGTGTGTGTGTGTGTGTGTGTGTGTGTGTGTGTGTTGTGTGTGTTGTATGTGCCCACACACAAGCACGCTTGTGTCATTTGTACAAGAGTACATGCACATGACCACATGTACTGTTTTTCGTCAATATGCAAATGACAGAAAAATTCATCTGTGCAGCAAAATGCGTCTTCTTACACAATCCATTTTTTTCCCATCCTATCTTTCCTCCTCCCCTATGTTTGCTCTGAGGTCTGGCCTTCCTACCTGCATGGACAGGGTGACAGAGTCGCCTGATTGACGGCAGTCAGCATCATGTAGTACCGTGAACAGAAGGTCCCCTGAAATGCAACACCTTTTAGCAAGTAGAGAACACATACTTTGTTTCTGTTTCAACTTTTTGTGCTTTAACCCATTGAGTGCCTTTAAGCCGTCAGCTGACGCCGTAGTAAAAATGTACTTCCAGTGCCTATGGGCCGTCCACTGACGTCATGTATTTTTCTTGAATTTTCATTTTCGTTACTATTCCTATCAAAGGACTGAAATAGAGTGTGCGTTGTAAGCCTTATATGTCTGCAGTATTAAAATAATATGCAAATGACCACACGTGAGGGGAAAGACCATTTTTCCTCATCACTGACTGGATGACCAGCCAGCGCTTTGTCTCGCTTGCAAAGATGGCGGCGCAACCTTCGACGAGCGTAGCGACCAAATCAACGTACTTACACAGCTGAGCGGGCTCTGCTAATCATTTTTGACAAAGATAATAATCTTTTATTCAGCGACTCACTCGAGCATGAAGGTGAGATGATGATAGTGATGGAATTGCCGACCATATTCGTCAGTTATTGAGTCGTGCTGTGCGATCTCAAGAGTGTGTTCAGCTGACTGGTTACCAACGTCGAACGAGCTAGCCTAGTGTGTACTCTGCACTGTGTGCGAGTGGCCAGCGACGTGTTAGTCAGCGCGCGCGAGAGGGGAGCGCGGCCTGCTCGCGGCGTGACACGGGCAGCAGGAAAGGTAGGGGAAGAGGAGGAGTGAAAGAGAGGGTTGAAGTCCAGCAAGGGGGCGTGGTGGGGGGGGGGGGGGGGCGTGGTCGTGAACTGACCTGTCTGCATGAGGTGTGTGAGCGTCTGGATAGACTTCTAGACTGTTTTACTTTCATTTACAGGTGTAGTGTGACAATACAAACTTTATTTTCAACTTTTTTGCTTTGTGTTCTTTTTTGGATGTGAAGCTGTAGTGGTAAATACATATGTTTTTGATTGTGCAAAAAAATCTATCCAAATCTAAATGCCTAAAATATTTTTTTTTTGATCAAAATTAAAACAAAAAGAGCCCAGATTCAAAATCTCCATTCAATTTCCTTCAAAAACCATATATATTTCATTTTTATATCTTTGTAGTTTTTCTGAGCTAGATTTTTTTTGTTATTATTACCCCCAAATCATTAGATTTCCCTGGCACTGGGCCCTTTTCTTCTACACACACATTGTAGGTTACAAACGCACTGAAAATATCCATGAATATAGCAAACACCACATGTAGCTCACTGTCAGAGGCACTATCCATATTACCCTTCTCCTTCCCTGCTACACAAACAACACATGCCACTTCAACCTACTCACACACCAAATAACATTCCCCTCTCCAATCCCAAACCCTCCGCCCAGACATACATGTAATACAAATTGAGAAAGATTACTTCAGGAGAGGGGTAGGTGTGCCTGTGTAGTGATGGGATAGGGAGGGCTTAATGGAGAGGAGTAATGGATGATGAGGGGTGGGAGAGTGTGAAAGATACGGGGGGTGATGGGATAACTGAGTCCAGTGACTGAATGAAGACAGGAACAGCAGAGCCACACATGATTTTACTTGCTCCCAACTCTCTCCAAGTAATACTCAATTGTAATGTACCACATATAAAATGGAAATCAGTAGACAAATTGAATACTATTTCATAATGACAACACAAAACTTATGTTCTGGAAGTGTGAACAAATTCTGGACCAATTGAAAGAGTGCAATCAACAATTTGTGCACTCAAGTTAATTTCATCTTTCTTGAATGAAATTTTGATTATCTTGCAACAACAAAAATCTTCATCTTGAGGATATTTCTTTGTCTTTATTGTGCGTCTTGCAAAGTTTCATATTAATATATAAAAGAGGTTAGATGCAAGAACACGCCTGTTGCCTTGGTGTGTTCACTAGGTTTTTGAAAACATGATATGAAACAGATCAGTACACTGCATACACAAGCACTGATTTATTAACTTTTCACAATTATCTGCTCTTCTATATATATTTCAAAACAAATGACAACCTGACTAATTTACTTGCTTTTCACAACCTGATATATTTCATGTAAAAAAAAAAGGAAAAAAAAAAAAGAAGAAAAGCTACGTCTCAACTTGCAAGGCAAGAAAAGACCGAGTTAAGTATAAGAGTTGCCATATATGTATCAACATTTACTTGAATACTACCAATGTTATGTTATGAATAAGTGTATTTGTGCATGAAACATAGAAAAAATATGATATGAAAAATCTCTCAAGTCAATTCACTCATGAGCCGGATATGTCGTAAAATCACTACAAATTTCCAAAACTAATTTTCTGGTAAGAGAGAGAGAGAGAGAGAGAGAGAGAGAGAGAGAGAGAGAGAGTATCTGTGTGTGCATGTGTGTGTGTGTGTGTGTGTGTGTGTGTGTGTGCATGTGTGTGTGTGTGTGTGTGTGTGTATGTGTTTGTGTGTGTGTGTGTGTGTGTGTGTGTGTGTGTGTGCATGTGTTTATAATATGCAATATATAAAAAATGAATACACACACAATTGTTTAAAAAACATTTCCATTCAATATGACACATACTAATATTGCTATAATCTGTCACCAACAACAACACACAGCAAACTATACTTGCAAAGACCGCTGATACCCAGTAACCATGCATCACACTGATCATAAAGCATGAAAGCAGTGACATGTACACTGTCTTCCGGCATTTGGCTCCATCTTGTTTTACCTCTGATTGCTTACCTGCGACACACCTGGCACGGAGCAGTCTGAGGAGGACGGTGGCTGCAGGAACCATGTTCAATGCCTCTGTGACTGCCATCAGCACCCCATGGAAACTCAGCACCAGCAGCCGCAGCTGGCACAGGACAATTACAGATTTACATACTCATACATTCTCATTCTTTTTTTTTCTGCAGTCATAGGCCCTCATGCCCACTGTGGATGAATACTACAAATAAACAACATATGACAGACAAATTTCAACAATAAAAATATACACTTTTACATCAGTATTTCTCTGCAGTTGTCATAACTGTGTTTCCTCCCTTTACAACATAATGAAGTCAGAAATCAGGTCTTTGATATCTTGTTTAATCTGAAATGACTTTCACATAAAATAGGATTACTGTGCAGCAAAACTAAGAGATTGCAGGATGTATCTTGAAGAGTGTCTTTTGCAACTGAAAAGTTCTTTGAAGAGTGTCTTTTGCAACTGAAAATTCAGCTAATGCATGCAATCCATTCACAGCCTAATCACAATGCTGTATCAAATAATTGAGATTATCCCACTGGAAAGGACCAGTTTTATTTGGGAGTAGTCACTGAAGATATCATGCTCTACCATCAAAATCCTTTTATATCAGGGGAGAGAAGGCCAATGTCACATGGCCCAAAGTCCACAGAGCGTCCATCATCAAAGTGCTTTATATGTCAGCAGACAGGTCAGTGTCACAGGGATCAAACAAAGTGTGCTGTGTGTCTAAACTGGGCCGCTTTATGTGGCACCTTGCACTCAACCTTTGTGAAAGATTTCTCAACATGCACAAAAAACCAATAACAAAAAACTTGTAGACTTGTACATTTTCCTTCTTGGTGCAGTGAAAAGGGATTGGTGTTAGAACCTCTCACACTGATGAAAGAAAACTTTTTTTTTCACCTGTAGAAGCTCTCTGAGACAAAGACAAATACTTCTGTTCTTTACAACTTACAATGAGCCCTGAAGTTCTTTTACTGTGTATTTTTGTGCTTTCAAAAAAAAATGCATAGAATGGACATGTGAATGTATTGCATAATGCATTTGGTCCCATCCTAACTACTGATAACTGTTAGTGTTATCAAAATAAGGATTGTTTCTGTTACATGTGTACACACTCACATGCAGACAGACAACACATTATAAAACCAACATAAACTTGATGCAAGGCAATAGCAAAAACAAAAATTGATGCAAGGCAATAGCAACAACAAAAATTGATGCAAGGCAATAGCAACAACAAAAACAACCAAACCGCCCCAAAGGAACAAAAACCACAAACACCAACTCACAGCAGTAAAGACCCAGTAGTAGAGCAGTGAGGTGGGCAGGAGAAACAGCAGCACGGTGAAGAGCAGGGTGCCCACACACAGCTGGTCAATGGTGTAGGGCGCAGAGTCCACTCGAAGGCGCAGCAACGTTCCACTTCTTCCCCCGGAACAAGCGCCACAAAGAGGACAGGGCATAGATCTGCAGACTGTACAGCCTGCAGGAACACAGCAATGGTGCCAAGAACGGTCAGTCTACAACATCCATCTCTGATATCATCAAACCTGAGAAAACTTGTTAAAAATGGAGGTACTAACAGTAAGTCTACCTTTGTCTAGGCAGCAAATCCTTAAAAAATGAACTGAATTCCTATGGTTCACTGGTCACAAAAAATGCTAAGGAACATAGTGGAGGGCAGAAATAAATGTGCAGCACATCATCGAGGTTAGATATTCCAAGTAGTAAATGTCTCACAATAAAAGTTTATCTTTTCAATCATCCCCCCCCCCCCTCCACCCCCTTCCCCCACAAATGCAATTACTTTAATGTTTATTCCAGGCATAGCAGACATTACAAAAATGTTGAAGAGCAAGGCACCTGACTTCTACGTACATGATCTTTATTGCCTCTCTTAATCATTACAGAAAAATATAATACTAAAAATCAGTTATGCAGTCAAGCATATAGATATTGTCCTCTTGGTGGTTTTCATTACCAGAAAATCAACACATAGCACCCTTCGTTATTTCAGGGAATGCTAATTTGTAGGGAACAGTGTATACATGGATCTATGTGGCTCTGTGCAAATGCTTAAGGGTGAGCTTGTGTGTGTGTGTGTGTGTGTGTGTGTGTGTGTGTGTGTGTGTGTGTGTGTGTGTGTAAACATGCTCATGTGTGTCCATGTGTACACAAGAAATGCTCAAGCCTGTACATGGTGTGTACAATAGAAAGTCCCTGGTGGCTTTTAAAAGTGACTGAAAAGTAAATCTGACATCTGACTCTTGGATTAATGGAAAAAAAAAAAAGGGAAGAAGTACTCTCCAAGATTTGCATGTGTAGATATACACTGATTTTCATGAGTGAGGATCATTTTTTTCTTACCACCTGATTTGTTATCATCTTTTCACACAGCTGACTTCAGAACCCTCCAGATGAAAATATATGACACAATAAATCAAAACACTGTGCTTTCTTTCAATGTCACTTCTTGAACACGTCTTCACACTGACCCCAGTGAAGAGGCTTTGGTCGTCCTTACCTGGCAGCATAGACGTAGAAGCAGTAGATGTGCAAAGTGAGCATGGACAGAATGTCCTGCACAAGACACAGCTGTGTGGTCAGTCCCAACAGGCCAAAGCCAGCTGCCGTCCACAGGATCCAACCCAGCACAGGACGTAGCACTGACAAGTAGCCTGAAGGACCAACAAGTTGTAAACCATGCTCACAGTCACTAGCGAAAATGAAAATGGCTTGTAGAATTTACCTTGAAAGCCTGTGTTAAAACAGTGCAGTGACTTTGCCTGTTGTTCTGACAGTGGTATGTTCAAATTTGTTGTACTTATAGCTGTGTCATAAACTGAATACTAAGTTTTGTTGGCTAGGATGTAGAATGTCATTTTTCAAAGCCCAATGATCACTAGTTCAATGGACTAAATCCATGTTTTGTTTGAGATTTTTATATATTTCATTTCTTATGTGATTCTTCTGATGTTTCCTTGTCTTCTTTTTTGCTAACCTTTGTACTTCCACTCATCCAGACATATTGTTTGTCTACAGGCCTTCTGTCTCTGCGTGTGCGTATGTGTGTATGTGTCCAGGGGTGAGTGAGGGAAGGAGGGGCAGACAGAGGGCAGGGGCAACAGGGCAAAGTAGGGTGGATGGGACAGGAGGAAAGTGTGGTGGGTGCTGAGGGGAGGGGAGGTGGAAGAGCCAAGAGATGAGCATGTCATGACCCTAGACAGGCCAGCGCTCACTGAGGCTCCTACTCCTTGCCTACACTTCTTTCCCTCTGGTGGAGAACCTCCCATAGCTCAAGACTGAACCAAGGAATGGAGAAAAAGAGAGACAATGTTCCACTTGTTTGAATACCTCCTCATATACTTGTTTTAAAGAAAAGTTTACAAAATCCTTTCAACAGCCTTTGTTTGCTTTTTTGATTAACTTTACCTGTCTCCCAAACTAATTTTTTCAGAGAGTGAGATGAACACATGAAACTGGGGTACTGCTTGAAAAAAAAATCAGCCCCCAGAAAAACGCTACTCTAAACTGCACCAAATTCTGTATGTAAATCTAGTAATGGATTAGTTTGATATGCATATGCCTATTTGCGTGTTGCTTATGTTTGTGACTGACTAATGTGGTTCCTCACTCGCACTCTCAAGATTCAAACATTTCCTCCCCCCCCCCCCCCCCCCGGACCCCCCTTCTTTTTGTCCCATCTTCTCTGCCACCTCAGTGGCATTGTGCCCATGTCACTCATTCCCACTTCTTATCCACAGCCCCAGCACTGGCAATCCACAGGCATTGTGCCCACGCCACTCATTCCCACTTCTTATCCACAGCCCCCAGTACTGACAATCCACAGGCATTGTGCCCATGTCACTCATTCCCACTTCTTATCCACAGCCCCAGTACTGACAATCCAGGCATTGTGCCCATGTCACTCATTCCCACTTCTTATCCACAGCCCCAGCACTGGGCAATCCACAGGCATTGTGCCCACACGCCACTCATTCCCACTCCTCATCATCCAGCCCCCCAGAACTGACAATCCACAGGCAATGTGCCCATGCCACTCATTCCCACTCCTCATCCACAGCCCCAGCACTGGCAATCCACAGGCAGCAGTCAACGTCAAGGGATCATGAGGCAACCCATCAGAGGAGACACTGCAATGCTGCTGAGTCACTTCCGTGGCGTTGAATGATACCTGTTCTAATATGCAGGACACCACCTACTGACCCCTCCCCCCACCCCCCCTACTGACGTCAGTGATTGCTTAGTCATTGAACTGGCATGAGCAATCTCTCTTCAGGGGGCACAACTGATTCCATTTAATGATGGTCTCCATGAGTTTGCCAAGCCTGCTGCTCCAACAAAAGCCACACAGGATGACAAGGAAAGAGATATAATCAAACTGTCTTTGAAGACAAGATAGGATGAAAAGGAAAAAAAAACCTTTTAAGTCCAGAGAAGATAAAACAGAATTAGACATAATCAAGAGACAAACATTAAAGTGAAGACAAGATGAAACCCAGTGAGATGAAATAAAAATAACTCTAAAAGTAAAAATAACAAAATGAAACGGAATAAAACAAAATAGAATAGTACAGATCTTCCAAAAGTTCAATGTACTTTTACCTGACCAGAGGTAGACAGAGTTTCCAACAGTTAAATGTACTTTTACCTGACCAGAGGTAGAGACATGGTAGAGGAAGAATTGACCCATGTACTGTGTTAATTGTGCGTTCAGCTTCAAACCGGCAGGTGCCCCCATCAACCAGTGCAACAGGTCATTCAAGTGGTGTGCTGTGTCCTGCAAATTAATGGGCAACTGGTCACTCAGTAGTGTGCTGTGTCCTGCAAATTAACGGTCAACAGGTCATTCATTCAGTAGTGTGCTGTGTCTTGCAAATTAATGGTCAATAGGTCATTCAGTAGTGTGCTGTGTCCTGCAAATTAATGGTCAATAGGTCATTCAGTAGTGTGCTGTGTCCCGCAAATTAATGGTCAACAGGTCATTCAGTAGTGTGCTGCGTCCTGCAAATTAATGGTCAATAGAGGTCATTCAGTAGTGTGCTGTGTCCTGCAAATTAATGGTCAACAGGTCATTCAAGTGGTGTGTTTTGTCTTGCAAATCAACAAGTGCCACAGGTCATTTGGTAGTGTGACATGTCTTGCGAATAAACAGGCCATTCATATAATGTATAGTCTACAAGAATAAATGATTTATTACCAAATCTCTATATATAAACAGAAAAAATCCCTTTGTGCTGCTACTTCATCTTCCTCTTAAATTAAAACACAAAACATTATCTTTGAGTATGTGACTCAGCACATCAATTCAAAGATAAAAATCCTCAATCTTAACTGAATGAAACATATGGCCCCAAAAATGAAGGGATGAAGAAAAAGAGCATGGAAAGAAGAAAGCAGAAGAAAGCGGGGAAAGGAATGATAAAGGGGATGGCAAGGGTGGGGGAATAAATAAGGTGGTGACCTAACCAGAACAGCTTTTAGCGATATGCGATAATAATAGTGATAATAGGGCAGCAGAAAAATCCAAGTCCTGCATAAAAAAAATAAAAAAAAAGCCAACATAAAATATTCTGGAGCAAACTTTACAGACAGCAGTCATCACACTGTTCACCTTTTAACATGAGCCCATCTTTCCAAATGGGAAAGTAAACACACTGCAAAATGCCTGCTTCATGCTCGACTCGTGTGCTATGTATGTCCAAGCTTTGTCAAGATAGGTAGGTACTTCTATTAAAGGGTGACTGTGCTGAGAAGCATAAACCAGCACTGCATCATCCTCTAATGAGGTCACTTACTCACTCTAGGCAGTGGGGATGATAAGGGTATGGTATATATACACACACACACACACACACACACACACACACACACACACACATATATATATATATATATATATATATATATATATATATATATATATATATATATATATATATGCAATGAAAGTCAATAATGGGAAAGGGGACATGGTATAGCTGGGAAGGGTGGTAAGTGGTTGAGAGTGGAACTGGAAGGAGAACTGAGATCTGTACTTGAGCTTCAAGCAAGTTACATTTTAAAGCAAGGCCACCGTTCATCATGAGCATGTTTATTGTTAGCCCAGATTTCTTTCAAATAAATGTAAACATTTACTAATTGATCTAATGGCTGGCTTGGGTATATCTGATGCTTCCATTCTGGATTTTCCCCAAGTTCATCAGCACTATTTAAATCAATAAATGTTATTACATTCAATTATTAAAAAAAAAAAATTTTAATGATATATATATTGATTGGTACTGTTTGGTAAAAAAAAAAAAAAGAAATGTTATCTTTGCAAAAAATCAAGTATGCTGACCAATATGCTGCCTTTATATGTTTTCATTCGCCATGAACGATACACTCTTAAATTGCTATATTTGGCTAGGTATGTGAACAAGTAAAGTCTGGAACAGTGGAAGTGTGTCAGTTAAAAAGTGACCACTGACCTCAGCCCAGTGCACGAGGGAGGCAGCAATGATGTCTGCATGACCACAGCACATCACACAACACATCACCACCACCCAAGGACAGTGTCCAAAAGCTGCTGGCCACAGGTGTCGAACAGTCTAACAAAGCAAACAAAACACAAACTTTTGTTAAAATCCTAATTTCTTGAAAAGAGAAATGAATTCACACACACACACACACACACACACACACACACACACACACACACACACACACATACATGCACATGTGTATTTCGTGTCCACATTCCACCCATCCTATCATCATAAGGGAATCACTTTCCTGTCCAGAATAAGATTAGTTTGAAATATTACAAATGGCGTTCAAAGTGCATCTTTTGTGTGTGTGTGTGTGTGTGTGTGTGTGTGTGTGTGTGTGTGTGTGTGATTGATTGCAAGCAAAAACGTGTCAACAAATAACAATTTTAGAATTCAATTTTGGGCATGGATTTATATTTCAGGACTGGCTAAAGAAATTTTGAAATTCATCAGATGAAGACAATATACAATCAACGTAGTACAAAACCTTCCTTACATTACTTTTGATCTGTGCTTTGTGTCGATCAGTGCCCGTACTCTCTTAAAACGATTCAGCTTGTATGAGACATTGTTCATGATGGATGGTGCCAGAATGCAGATTTTGGACCAAAACCATTTTAAAGTGATCAGTGTCAAAAAGTTCTCAAAACTGGCAAATACTACTGTGAGTATTCTCAGGAAGCGTAAAAACATATTTTCAATGCAACTTTGGCAACTGTTGATGCTGTTTTTTCGTCCACGTAAAGTTGTAGGAGAGTATGCACGAAGCAGCCGCGACAGAATGGTATCCGTACGTCCATCATCCTCTTCAACGAAAACAAACGAGACTTCAGTTCTGACTGATCACATAGCACAGTCACACATTGGCACGGACAAGATTCACCAGAGCTGTACAGTTGGCTTTCAACATTATTTCTGTCAGATTTAGTTACGGTCACCCATACATGTCCTGAACATGAACTCCGATTGAACTGGTCGTTCGCGTAGGTCTACGTGATGTGATCAATTCACCAATGATCGGGGCCTTTTTCTTGCTTGTAAAGGTGGAACAGGTATCTGTAATGTACACCGACAATGCAGTTTTGTCTATGTGTCCAATTAAGAAAACTGACGGATCACTTAAAAGGCTGTTTGGAAGGAATACGTTCCAAATGCCACTGGTTGCCATATTTTCGCCTCAAACAAATCAAGGGAAATAATGCTAACGGGTAAACGCATTTGCGATGGCTTTCACATAGGCACATGAAAGTATGTTCTATTTAGTTTCAAAGTGTGGCGACTGCGGACGGAAATTGAAACAAACTTTTCAGAAAAATTATAACTTGTTGTCGGTAAAAAAAATATTAAAAAAAAAAAAAGGAAAAAAAATTGTTTGGGGAATGTAAGTACGAATGTATGCTGACTATGTTATGGTAAATTTCTTCTTCTTCTTCCTAAAATACTGGTTCACTAAAAAATGAGTAGGTCACCAGTGCGCAAAATATATATGAAGCTAGAGAGTGACTTACTGTAAAGTGGATAGGCATCGATAAACTGTATACCAACTTGACAAGGGAAAGAGCACCAAGTACGTAAACAATTTTCCTCGGTGAGATTTCATGCTTTGGTGGTATTTAAGCTCTGGCAGAACTGAGTTCCAGAGTAGGGGAGCAGAACAATAAAAAGTCGTTTTAAATCTGACGATTCGGGGTATATGTATTTGGAAGTTTATGAAATATGTAGGACTTATGCTTAAGTTATACTAAATGGTATGTGGGCTAATCCAGGAGCAGGTTTGTGCGTGAACATTCCTTCATGGATAGTAAACTACCCTTGGAAGAGCTCCAACTTGAAAACCATCCGATTCTGCAAGTCTAGATTTCAGGAGAACTGCTATGTGGGCACGTGTGTACAGACTGATCAAAACGTTCCATTGAACTGGCACCAGATGACGGGGTCCAGGAGTGTGGAACAGTGATCGAAGAGAGTTTGTGTGCATGGAAAAAAAACTGTTTGCTGTGAGGAAAGCTCAAGAAGTGCTTGATCCCGCATTACTGATATATTTGTGAGAATACCGTTGTGCATGAGAGAGAGAGATGATGATGATGATGATGATGATGATGATAATCTTTATTTCCAAGGGTAACAGATAAGCAATCACATGCTTTTTTTCATCCGGCCCTTGCCCCGTTAAGGGACTAAGTATGACTAGCGACTAAGACTTACAAATCTTTTAGAGAGAGAGAGAGAGAGAGAGAGAGAGAGAGAGAGAGAGAGAGAGAGAGACAGACAGACAGACAGACAGACAGACAGACAGACAGAATGAATGAATGAGAGAGAGAGAGAGAGAGAGAGAGAGAGAGAGAGAGAGAGAGAACCTTTAGTCGATTAAGGACTGAGATTTTAGGTTGAGCCTGTTTTTTCCAATCTGTCAGAGATTGATTGATTGATTGATTGATTGATTGATTGACTGATTGATTGATTGATCTTTAATACGCAAGGATGAAGATTTTAGGCCAAAGCCTAGTCTTACAATCTGTCCTTGTCATGCATACATTATTTCAACACATATCATTCATACTGACATTTCAACATAGCAACATCGTAATCTAACTCTACAACGATAAGCAAGCTATTCATAAAAGTACTAATGAGATGGGGGATGGTAAAACAAAAAGAAACTTACAAAGAACAAACTACACAGACAGAGGTCAGAGAAGGGTGGGGAAGAGAGAATGGTAGGTAGGGGGGAGGAGAAAAGGGGTGGTAGACAGAGTGGGAGTGGGGTTTGAGCAATTTTAACGGAGTAGGTTTTATGTTTAGACGATGCCTATTAAAGTATGGTTGACGGAAGACTTTGCGAATGGGCGCTAATAATTTT
>JADBJO010011045.1:25000-27500 GCA_016801955.1 Conus betulinus
GGAATGCGACACAATTTATACGCTTTATCTTCGTGAGTCGCCGCGACGGTACTTTGGTTCTCAGGAATGTCGCCAACTTTCTTCTTCTTCTTCTTTTTTTTTTTCTTTGTGCTGGAAATGCAGTCAGCCAAGCGCGACCGTGTGAAGTCGGGTGGGCTTGCAGTTGGCTGTAACTTCCGCTGGGTTTTTTTCTTTTTTTCTTTTTCTTTTTCTTCCATGCCGGAATGTTTTTGGCTGGGTTGGACAGGTCCGTCATAGCTCGACAGGGTTGTACTAGTTGAAACCCAGTTCTATGTAGAAACCTCTCCTCCCCCGTCCTCTCCCCGGAAGAAACAGGTGGGAAAATTGAAAACATATTATCATCAAAACTGTTCGTTATTTATTTTCAATATGGCGATTGAAAATGATATCAATAGCTAGGACTACACACATGTGTGTTAGTGAGAGAGACTTTGATATGCTTTTTTTTTTTTTTTTTTTTTTTTTTGGGGGGGGGGGGGGGTGTATGTAATCTTTCCTGTGAACTTTTTTTAAAAGCATCCACAATAACGTCTCTCTCTCTCTCTCTCTCTCTCTCTCTCTCTCTCTCTCTCTCTCTCTGTGCTATGGAGTGACTGAGTGTCTTCGGGAAAACGATTGAAATCCCTGGTGTAAGTGCTCAGAGTCAAAAACACTGAAACCACTGGTGTAAGCGTTTATAGTAAAAACAACTGATAGCCCTGGTGTAAGTGTTTATAGTAAACAACTGATAGCCCTGGTGTAAGTGTTTACAGTAAACAACTAAAAGCCCTGGTATAAGTGTTCAGAGTAAACGACTGAAAGCCCTGGTGTAAGTCTCAGAATGGCCGGTTTGGGTAGAATGACAGACCTGAGCGCCAATCCGCTGTGGACACGACGACTGTGTGTCCCACCATCAGGACTTCCTGGCTGTGTTTGTCTTCCTTGTTGGCTGAAGGCGGAGATAACTCTGCACTCTTTCCTTATCAGGCTTAGAACAGTCAACAAAAGCTCATCAGAAGCTTACTCAAATAATACAGGCTTGTGCACTTAAACTTTTTCTTTTTCAATCAATTAACTGATTATCATTTTGTCAAGCAATGAAAGCAGAGAGTAAGTATATGAATGGATGATTGGGTGAATGTATGAAATGAATGAATGAATGAACGAATGGGGGGAAATGTATGAATGAATGAATAAATGAACGAATCAATCAATCAATCGATCAATCAATCAATGAGTAATCAATAGAAATCGATCTTTTTGTTCAATATTCCTTACCAACTCAACCAGAGCCGTCGTTCTCTTGCCTCTCATCCAGGCTTGCCCATACATAGCCACACCACCCTAGTTCATGCCGCTAAGTGTCTCAGAGCCAGCAACGACCGAGCAGGGAGCCCTCTATGTCAGTTAGGTCGCCATGATGCCCCTCACAAGAGACAGTCCGGCACTGCTAACCAGTCACGTTGGTCGTGTTCAGTTGTGACTCTGTTGAATGAACACTCTCAGGGTGTTGACGATAATCAGGGGTCAGGCTGGGAGCGAGACTGAATGTCTGCCCTGTGCGCGCGCGTTTGTGTATGGGTTCCTACAACATGATACGCATTAACACATGTCGAGAGTCGAACTTTTCTTTTATTTCTCTAACATGGCTGCGTCGCCCGCCAAAACGTCCACATCCGGGTTCTGTCTCATTTACATAATATAAATATGACCAGTGATGTAAATAATTATAAATAGATTACAGTCCGGAACATGCCCCCTTCCCCTCTCCCTTCCACCTCCTCCAGCCCAGGATTGACGACATCAAAACGCACAACAAAACCATTCTTTACAACAGCACAATCGACAACAGCAACAGCATGAAAAAAAAAACCCATCAAGATTAAGCAATCAACAGGGTTCCATCTATCCTTTTGTGAATAACGACCCCCTTTCTGCTTAGAAAATGTTTACCTGTGAAGGCTGCATTGATACACTTACCAGCTAGGCCTATTCACCCACTTTCAACTCATTTTATTGCAAAATGACAATCGTCGAAAATAAAATATAATGTAAGAGAATTTGATATAAAGATAATTATATAGACTATCTACAGTTAATCAAGCTTGAAACATATCGGTAAGTTTTTTTTTTTTTCCCGAAATACACTGATTTCACAAATTTGTTTAGCTTGATTCTCTCTCTTCCCCCTCTCCGCCCTCCTCAACACTCCAGCCTCTCTCTTACTCTCTCGTCTTTCCCTCCGTCTTTCTTCACTCCTCCTACCTCCTCCCAACTCTCTCTCTTTTATTACCTCTCCTATAATCTCTCCTCTCGCATCACGCTTTTCTCCTCCTCGCTCTCCTCCCGCTCACCTCCTCGTCTCCGGTTCTCTCTCCCTCGCCCCTGGCATCATGATTCTCTCCTCTCTCTCCTCTCCTCTCTCTCCCTCTGTCGTCCTTCCTCTCTCTCCTCTCTCCTCTCAGGGCATCTCCTTTCCTCTCAGTCTCCCTCCCTCCTC
>JADBJO010011045.1:32500-35000 GCA_016801955.1 Conus betulinus
CACTTAAATGCAAAGGAGCTCTTTCCTGTATATTCTGTGAAAAGCATTAACGAGTAACCTTGTGTCAATGCGCGCGCGCGTGCACACACACACACGCACACGCACACACACACATACACACGCACACGCACACACACACACACACACACACACACTATCTCTCTACTCCACACGCTGTCTCTTTTTTTTTCTTCCGTTTTTGTGCAGAACCCGTCATGTCGACGTCATGCTAAAGGACATTTCAGAACGATATTCAGGTAGTAAAGAATGCTGGGGATGAATGGAATGTCACTTTCACACAAGGAAATGTTGTGTCAGAACTTTTCAGGTTCAATTTCACTTTTTCAGGGTGTAGAGGATGTGTCAGAGAACTTAGCAACGATAGCATAATACTGTTGCTAGACTTGCCACAACCAGAACCACGAACGACTCTCTCTCTCTCTCTCTCTCTCTCTCTCTCTCTCTCTCTTCGACTCACATATGTAAACAAAGTGAGTCTGTGTAATCACCCTATGCGCATTTGTGCGTGCCTACATGCGTGTGTGCATTGTGCATGCCAATAGTAAACTTTAACGTTGCTAGGCCCATTTTCTTAGCAGGTGTAGACATTAGCACTATAAAAGAGATGATCACGTCCAGTATAGGAGACCCTCGCCCTCCCCCCCCCCTTCCCCCTCCGCCCCTCCTCTCTCTCTCTGTCTCTCTCTCCCTAGGTCACATGGAGTGATTACAAAAGGCGTTTGTGTAAAACCCAATGAAACATAAGCAGCACACAACCCTCCCCAGGAGTCTTGCTCTGCATGTTAGAGGCTCTGGTTCCTTGCTGAGTTCTTCAAGAGGAGAGGCCAGACGTGATGGTGATGGGTGAGACTTACGTCCTATTGGCCGGAAGCCCTTAAGGACAAGGTTTCCCAGGCTGTGGTCTGTGTAGAGGACGGACGGGTTTTTCTTTGCTAGGACCCTAACTGAACGTGAAAAGGGCTCTGCGAATTAGATTGGTCAATATCTAAATTCGACCAGTGGTGTGATTCTGTCCTGTGTTGCTAACACATTCCCTTGCATTCCATTCCATTCCATTCCCGTGTAAACCTTAATGCCTCAGCCCTGTGGTCATCCATGGATGGTGGAGTGGTCCTTCAACTGGAACATCCTCATGTCAGTTTAACTATGGTCCACCATTCGTGTCATAGACACAGAAAGTGCACACTACAGCAGCATAATCAAGGTTGACAGAACGAGAGTTATTGTTAGGGCTTTTCCTCTCATCCCCTGCTTGAGGACTTCACTGACCAGGACCGGCCATTAACCTGTCATTAACTTTTTCTGGAAAACTTTCAATTAAAAAAAAAACTTCAGTCTTCCTTAAAACCGTGATCATTTACATTACTTACAGTTTCTGCTTTATACGACGACACAAAAGACGATACTACATAATGCTATTTGCAAATATTGTTACAAACAGCAACATTGTATAGCGAACGGACCTTTTAAAACTCTTTCCTCACACATAGTCTGTATCAGTCCAGCCAGCCTTTCCCCACGTGCGTGTATTGTCAATGGTCGCACAATCATTAATGTGAAGCATGTTTAGCAGTTTGCTACTTTCGTTCTATTTCTGCGTGAGCAGCGCGGCTTAGTTCGATAATCGCCATTTTTACACACAACTTCCAAGATGTGGGTGCGAGAAGATTGGTGTCTCGCCTCAGTTACTCACCCATCGCTTTTGATGGAGTCCTTTCCGCTCTCAAGGGTCACTAACTATTTCCAGGCGAGTAAAAAGGTTCAGTTTGCCTGGCTTCCCTCTTAGGTTACCGTGTATGCCAATTTCATCTTGTCCACACCGCTCAGCGAGGTGGCCTTTTGCATGCACGTAGCCTTCATTCGGGCTCGAAGCACCCTGCGTGTGCTTTAAACTTGAGAGTGTGACACTATCAGCGGCAACGTGTTGGGAATAAACAGCCGAGTGGTGAGCAGGTGGCACACACAGAGCTGACAAGAAATGGTTTTAACATCCATATGCTCAGTGGAACTCCAGGCGGTGAAAGGTGAAGAATACTTATTCTCTGCCCTCTTCATCTCTGATAAATTCAATCGTCCTACCTAAAATTTAGTAAATATCAGATGAGGCAGAGAACACACAACAAAACGTTATAAAATGAAAACAAAAACGACAAAAACAAATAACGGACGAGGAGGCAGCTCTTGCTCCCGTCATAATGTCATTACACGCCCTGGAGTCCAAACGAGTGCTGCTTGCGACACCGAATCGTCTGGCAGAAATGCCAACACCCAGCGCACAGAACAAGCAGAGATGTCCTTCTCGTTTGCTCTGTGTTGTCATTTCTGCTGGCGACTCGATGTCGCAAGCAGCACTCGTTTGGAGTTATGGGCGTGCCATTATTTGATCTTGGAGCAAGAGTTTACTCCAGAAGTTACTCCACTTGTTCGCTTTCTACCTAAAATAAGTTTAGTCGACCGTCTAGCGAGAAAAACACAAACG
>JADBJO010011045.1:39081-41581 GCA_016801955.1 Conus betulinus
GTGCACAGTATATACGGATCAAATTGCTCCATTGTATCAGCGCTAGCTTTGCCAAATACTATGGAACTCTAGCTGATGGAAGATGACATCACGTGCGTGTGGGGACTAATGTCTTGGCGTGAAGAAGGCCAAGTGCTTGATCAGAGCTGACTGATAGTCCTGCCCGGGTGTCGTTTTGCATCGGGTGTGAGGGTGTGCGTGGTTGGGGGAAGATCGGTATCGACAGACAGGGACCGGAACTCTAAGACTGGCAATGTCAGTCTTCGGGTACTTGATTAAGCCTACTGATAACTGATGGGAAAAAAAACCAGCATTGAAAGCTTTGAAACACGCAGGAGGGTGAGGGAGAGAGCGGGGGGGGGGGGGAGGGGTATGGACGGGAGAGAGAAGAGAGAAGAGAGAGAGAGAGAGAGAGAGAGAGAAGAGAAACAGACAGACGGAAGGAGAGGGAGAGGGAGACAGAGACAAAGACAGACTGGAGAAGAGAGAGAGCGAGAGAGAGAGAGAGAGAGAGAGAGAGAGAGAGAGAGAGAGAGAGAGACAGACAGACAGACAGACAGACAGACTGACTGACTGACTGACAGAGGGGATAGAGAAGGGAAGACAGAACAGTGAGAGAGAGAAACATGGAAGAGACAGAGAAAACAGACAGATACGGACAGAGAGGCAGACAGCAGACAGAAACAGACAGACAGATAAAAAAACAGCAAAAGCAGTGTTGATATGTTGGACGTTCCTTTACAACCATCCCCTCGGCAACACCACTCTAGCAAAGATCCTCTTTTCAACCCCCACCCCCAGCACCAACACCTTGATACACGCAGAGGAAAGAGAAATAACAAATAAAGGATGCAAATCAGCGTTGATGTTAATCCAGCTGGAATGCAGACGTTCTTTACAAACACTCTCTCTCCGTACTATCACAAGCTTTCTTTTCTATGTTTGCTTTCTTTCTTTTTCTTATCTTCTTTTCTTTTCTTTCTCTTTCTTTCTTTTCCTTCCTTCCTTCCTTCCTTCTTACTTTCTTTCTTTCTTTGTGTGTGCGTGTGTATGTTGTGTGTGTGTGTGTGTGTGTGTGTGTGTGTGTTGTGGTGTGTGTGTGTGGTGTGTGTGTATGTGTGTGTGTTGTGTGTGTGTGTGTGTGTGTGTGTTGTGTTGTGTGTTTGTGTGTGTGAAGTCAAGTCAAGTCAAGTCAAGTAAACTTTATTATCTCAATTTGAAAATTAAATTTGTGGTCACACACATTCACAGCAATAAACATAATTTAGAGCCACATTATCCATTTTTCTCACATATGACTACATTCCTATAGAGGAATTTGGATTTCATTAAACATCATCTCTCTCGGTTCATTAAATCACGGACACAGGGAATAAAACTTTTGTTTAAATCTGACACTTCTGCATTTAACCGATCGATATCTTCGTCCTGACTGAAGAAGGTCATACTGATTTGCAAGAACGTGGGTCTGGTCACACGTAATCTTCTTTTCGCTTTACAAACGACACGGCACCTGTATAGCTCACTCAGACTTTTTTTGTCTCTCACCAACGATTTTTCCTCCCCACGTTCCCACTTTTCTCAAGCACATTTCTGCTCTTCACAGTCAAAAACCCACCATACCAACACATAAATGAGAAAAGTTAGAGCAGATTCCAAGAAGCATGAATAAAATGTCCGAATAATGTCAGTATTCACATGAAATGATCGCAGCTTGCGAAGACAATATAATCTGGTTTGACATTTTTTTGTGGACATACTCAACATGGGATTTAAAAATTCAGCTTATTATCTATAAAGTTCCTAAATATTTGTATGATTCAACACGTTCTACTTCAGCACCTTTGAAAAAAGTGGTGGTACAGCTTTGGATTCTTTCTAAAATCAATCAACATTTCTTTCGTTTTTTGTTACATTCAGATCAAGATAGTTATGATCGCACCAGTCAACAAATCTTTGAACCTCCTTGAAGTAAAACAGAATCAGAGTTGGAAAGATCCACAAGTGCTGAGTCATCTGAATATTTAATGTACAAGTTGAATCACTTCCTGAACAATCATTTGTGTACAGAGTAAAAAGCACTGTTGATAAAACAGTACCCTGGGGTGCGCCAGTTGAAATGACTCTGGAAGACGAAACAACACACTTTGATATCGAACAGAGTGTGTCCTCTGTGTGAGAAAATCAATTATCCAAAGAATGAGCTTGTTACCCACATTTATGTTTAATGATTTCTTCTTTGCCATCAGATGTGGTTGTATGGTGTTGAATGCTGATGAGAAAATCAATAAAGAGAATGCGTACAAAGGAGGCAGGTTTTTCGAGGTGTGAAAAAGCATGATGGAGAAGTGTGAGTGTGGCATCATCTGTTGATCTGTTCTGTTGGTATGCGAACTGAAACGGGTCTTGGTACTGTGTAGTATCTTTTAAAACATAACCGAGGACAATTCTTTTCAAGACATTTCATTGCAACAGATGTGAGGGCAACTGGTCGGTAATC
>JADBJO010011045.1:66581-67643 GCA_016801955.1 Conus betulinus
ACAGACAGAGAACGACAGTAAGTCAGGCAGACAGAACAGACAGAGATATAGGAATACAGAATGGAGAGGCAAACGACAGAACGTGGATTCAAAAGAGACATACTGACAAACATTGCTGACTAACAGGCGCAGACTGACAGACAGACAAAGAGACTAACTCGACTGTCCAGGCATAGACTCGACGCCACGCACCGCCCGTGACTATCACGAAAAGGCAGGAGGAGTGATTGTGCGTCTTACTGTGTCTGCTTATGATACCACATCTAACAAAGCCCAACAACAACAACAACAACAACAAAGAACCCGAATAATATAACAATAATAATGATGGATCATAAATATATAATAATAATGAGATGATGATGATGATGATGACGATGATGGTTGATCATAATACTGCTAATATAATAATAATAGTAATAATAATACTAATTATCGATGAAGAAAACCGATGAACCGAAATGTTAAAAAAAAAAATATCAACGAGACAACACTGTGACGATATATATACAAAACGTTACTATTATTCACACCATGCCTTTAACACACAATAAAAAAAAAAAAAAAAAAATAAAAAAAAAAAGAAAAAAAAAAAAAAAAAAAAAAAAAGAAAGGAGAAGGAAAAAAAAAAAAAAAAATAAAAAAAAAAAAACCCGATAGTTAGACAAACACACAAGCAAACAAAAAACAAACAAAAACGGGTGCATATAGGCATGCACATGTTGCCACCATTCTTCAGTGCTAAAGTTTAGGTACTGTCTCAGAAAATACGCCACAAGTGGTTCTTTCTCGCTGTTGCCAAGATTTATATAGGCGTGTGTGTTTGTACACTTCTTTTGTTGGTTGAAAGCTGCAAAACCCGTTCCTTGATGGCTTTAAGGGGTGTTACGCTGCTTCGGCTTACATTATTGGGTCACAATCATATGCTTTTTAACCATTTCACGCCTCTCTCTCTCTCTCTCTCTCTCTCTCTCTTCTTCCTTCTTCTTCTTCTCTCTTCCTCTTTTCTTCTTTCTTCTTCTCCTTCTCTCCATCTCCCCTCTCTCTCAGTCGCCTCCCCGC
>JADBJO010011046.1:12500-22500 GCA_016801955.1 Conus betulinus
CACTCTTTTCCCAAGATGTCAGTAAACGCAGCTCAGACCAAGTAAGCTACTCATATGATTTTGGGATTAAGCTTCTAACACTTCAAAGACTGTTATGAGTGTTTGTCCTGTAATATGATTGCTTGAACACCTTTAAGGATTTGCTGATGACTAACACCATCAGGGTAAAACCACAGTCATCGATGACAGTGATACAGCAAACCTTCCCAATGATGGCCTCCAGATATCTTTGAGAAAGAAAAAGAAAAGTGGGTCTTCGAAGGATGGAACTTCTATTGAAAGGTCAATCTAGCATAGAAAGAAAAACAGAAAAATTTTCCACAAAAAAAGCAATAAGAAGGGAGTTTTTCTACTGGACAGTCTTCATAAAAAAAAAAAAAAATTAGACTGTAACTGTTCTGATTTTCTATTCCAAGTTACTACTATTGTGGTGACTGATTAACCAGGTCCTTTATCATTATCATGAAGAGTGAAACAAATCACTTCTTCACACCAGTTTTCCCCTCACAGAAAACTATGAGAACTACGGCAAGCTGAAAAGTGTGATCTTAGGCTGAAAAATGTCATCGCAGAGATTGTGTCACAAAATGTCCATGGTATTACTGCACATACAGCAGCCCTACGGATTCACATTCAGATTCCCTGTGAGACCTCTTTTCCGAAGCCAACTTGGACTGAATCAACAGTGCCCCCCCCCCCCCCCCCCAACCTCCCTCCCCACATAATGAACAATCCCTTTCCTCCAATGTCCTTCACAGCAGAGTGAAAGTAGTACAGTGCTATCATGAGTACATTCAACTGCAGTGGGCAGTCATTGCATGAAATATATCAGCAGCGTTCTCAACAGTCAGTAGGACTAAGAAGCACGTCTGAACGCAGTGTAATGATGGAATGAGGCTTTCAAAAGCATAATGTGTTGCAAAGTGGAATGTAAACAGGTATGCGTTTGGATAATGCTTAAACATGTTGAAACATGGGGAAAGCCACAGCTGCAGGAGTCAAACCAAAGTCAAGAGAAAAAGGCTGACGAGAAGCATGGTTCCAATGGTGTGCATGTGTGGGTGGAAAAGTTTTATTTCAACTGGAACACTGTCAAAACAAAATTTTTAATAAGTGGTGGCCTCTTGAAATTGCAGTTTTGCGACTTCTTTTTATTACCCAAAGTCAATCACATTTTTCACATATAAAAACAAACACAGTAATGATAACTGTATCAGTTTCAAAAGAATTCTAGCTGGATGTCTGTAAATTTAGTATCTTTCTATTACAAGCAGTACGTACAAATATCCATAGCTGCTTAAGATGAAAAAAAGTTTTGTTTGCGCATCTCCAACATTGTACAACCACAATTTACCACTCTTAGAAGCTGTTCAAGCCAAACTGAGTAGTGCTCCTCTGCCAAAATGATAGAAATACATGACACAAAAAATGAAACTCAAAAATACAGACATTGTCTTTTAAACTTTTAAATGGGCTGTGGGAAATCACCATTGGTCAAATTCAAACTGTCACTGAAGGGGGAAGAAAGGAAGATGGGAAAAGATGGGGGGGGGGGGGGGGGGGGGGGGGGGGGGAGAAAGGAATCCAAGGGAAGAAACTGATACAAAAAGTGTATGTATAGTTCCAAGACAAACAGTGACTGCCCTCATTGTCATTGGTGATAGTAAAAACAAGGATAAATTCTCACAAGTTGGGATTGTTTTCCACTGACCCCCCCCCCCCCCCCCCCCCCCTGCACCCCCCCCCCCCCTCGCCAAATAAATAAATAAAAATAAAATAAATAAACACAGTGAAAATCACAATTATGACTGAGAAAACCAGAAAAGGATTTCAGAAAGAAGCCTTTTTGCCTCTTTCTCAATCAAAAAATGAGGTATCTTAACTCTTCTGATCCTTTTTTTTTGTCTAAAATCACATCAAATATAAAGCTAACACGTCAAATCAGATGTAGTTAGAATGCTCATTGTTTTACGTAATCGACTGACACTTAAACTATGTTCAGCAGAGCGCATAGGTGATAAAGTGACAGGTCTATTTCATGTATGGTGCCATTGACATAGGAAACAAGAAGCATCAACAGCAAGTGGTACCAAAGAACAGTGGAGCAAGGCACTGCTGAACAGACCGCAGACCGCAAGGATCAAACGTTAAAAAATCATTTTCATGTTTGTAGTGTTTCTTTGTTTGTCAATGGATGGGAGGAAATGGGGAGGGAATATACTGGACTCAAATATCAACTCTGAACGCCTCGCACCTGGTATTACTGCGGAGAATGTAAGCAGAGTGTGCTCTCCAAGCCCCCTAAACCCATGTTGCTACTCTCAAGTTTGACAAGACTTCAGTGAGTTCAAGTATACCAGTGAGATAAAGATTAAAGAGGTGTGTCTAACACAATAACTTTTAAGTTTAGAACCACCACTGTATAACCCACACCATTCTGATTGTTGCTGAGGAAAACACACACACACACACACACACACACAGGAGGATAGAAGTTATCAGCATGTAATTTTTATTAGCATCAGAATCATGCAAGTATGTGCTGAAAAAAGGGAGACACTAAACAATCTTTACTGAAAATAAACTGAACACACACAGAGGTATAGACACACACACAAGCCCACATGTGCAACCATGTGCACACACACACACACACACACACACACAAAAAGGTGTCCAACGGGAGACAAACAAGCGCAGACACAGAGGCAGCTACACCCACCTGGTATTGACGTCCATCCTGACGTTGACAGTGGGGTCGATGATGACCAGAACCATGTACTTTTTGGTGCCAGTCATCGTGAAGAGGGTTCTGGCTGTGGCTTCAGGGAAAGCAGTGTGTCGCTCGCTCATCATCCATCCTCTCTCTATGTCTTTCGCCGACACCTCTTCATTCTCTCCTGCTGTAAAAGAGTCGGTGATTGTGAGAGAGAAAAAGAGGGTGAGAAAAAGAAAAGGAAAGCAAAAGAGAAGAGAGAGGATGGCAGAGAGAGAGAGGGGGGAGCAGAGAGAGAGAGAGAGAATGAGAGAGAGGAAGAGAGACAGACAGACCATGTGTGTGTGTGTGTGTGTGTGTGAAGAGAGCAGCTACTTGAATGTGTGCGTGTGTGTGTGTGTGTAAGCAGATCTGTTTATCCTAAAACTGCTATCGGTGTGCTTTTTTTTTTTTTTTTTTACATAAAAATGAGCGCATTTTTTACAGAGTGTGTACAAAATCCCAAACTTACATACAAGCAAGCAGGGGAGTGAACAGGGTGAGGAGGGGGGTGGGGGATGGGGGCACATTCCTTGCATTTTTTGCCCGACATCACACTGCAGAGGCTTCTTCTGGGTAGTAACCACATGATCCTGCATACTACAGTTAAAATATGTTCTAACGCACATTCTTTTCAGGCTTGATTCATGGTCTCTTGTCCTTTTTCTTTTTTATCATCAATGTTTAAGGGCACGTTGTTGAAGAAGCCACACAGTCTGGCGCCATGTTGCACGTTAAGTTAGCAACAGTTGTCACTCATGTGTCAAAGCCCCTGCTATGGTTACACTCTTCAATGCAGTTATGACTCTAGCACTTCAGCTCAGGACTTTTTTTTTTTCACTTTTTTTTTTTTTCAAGTTATTTCTCATATTTTGCCTAACGTGTGTACTAAATATATGGCAAAATGTATGAGTAAACAAGTCTCTCTGTGTGAGTGTATGTGCACATCAGTTTGATTCTGTGTGCTTAAGATTGTGCATGTGTGTCTCTGTGTGTAAGGTGGAAGTGTGTGCATGTGTGCACATGAGAGTGTGTGTGTGTGTGTGTGTGTGTGTGTGTGTGTGTGTGTGGTGTGTGTGTGTGTGTGTGTGTGTGTGTGTGTGTGTGTGTGTGTGTGTGTGTGTGTGTGTGTGTGTGTGTGTGTGTGTACACACGTGCACATGCACATGCATATGCACATGTGCATGTGCATGTGTGTGTGTGTATGTGTGTGTGTGTGCACACATGCACTTTGTATGTGTGTGTGTGTGTGTGTGTGTGTGTGTGTGTGTGTGTGTGTGTGTGTGTGTGTGTGTGTGTGTGTGTGTGTGTTTTGTGTGTGTGTGTGTATGTGTGTATGTGTGTGTTGTGTGTGAGTATGTGTGTGAGTGTGTGTGTGTGTGTGTGTGTGTGTGTGTGTGTGTGTGTGATTTTTGTGTGTGTGTGTGTGTGTGTGTGTGTGTGTGTGTGTGTGTGTGTGTGTGTGTGTGTGTGTGTGTTGTGTGTATGTGTGTGTGTGTTTTTTGTGTGTGTGT
Organism: Conus betulinus; assembly: GCA_016801955.1. NCBI lineage: Eukaryota > Metazoa > Mollusca > Gastropoda > Neogastropoda > Conidae > Conus > Conus betulinus. The sequence goes on from JADBJO010011046.1 coordinate 16,770, forward strand.
GTGTGTGTGTGTGTGTGTGTGTGTGTGTGTGTGTGTGTGTGTGTGTGTGTGTGTGTCCCACCTCTGTATCCATGTACAAGTGTAAAAGGCAGAAAAAAGACTATGATGAAGACTATGGGACAACTTCCATTTTCTCACAAGACGGCATCGTTATCAAGAAAAAAAAAAATGAATAAACCGCTACAATTCAAGTAACCATATGGACATTCCCATTTCTTCTTCAGAGGCATGTTTCACTGGCATGACTTGCAACATTGTACATCAAGAAGTAAAGTAAACACTGATCTCTATTTGAACAACAGCCAATGCAAACAGACCATGTCATGCACTTTCACTCCTAACAGTTTCTCATTCAAAACTTTATTAAAGCATTCACTATATTCAACACAGACAATGACCAGCCATAATCTGACATCTGCCGACTGATACACAATGGACAGACACATCAGGTCAAAGGACCATGGGACATTTCCTTTCCTTCCTTTTTTTTTTCTGTTTTTTTTTCTGTTTGTTTGTTTTTTGACTAAAACCCTGGGCTCATCAACATTAGACGCTCATATGATATGACAAAAGAAACATTTCTACATGCACTAAAAAAAAAAAAAAAAAAACAGAAGAAAAAAAAAACACACACACTTACGAAGAAATTCATAATACACCTTGTCCTTGAAGGCTAGCAATGTTGGTTCACGCCACATCGTCAAATCCTGCACAAAATTATCAATCACATTACAAGTACACAAAATGACTGATTTATCTTTTCAATCAAATAAAAAAAATGAAGAAGAATACACTGATGATGTGAAAAATAATAATTACAATTTTGTTGTTGTCAATTATCAATCTGATCAATAAAATGATATATCCCATATCCCCAAAACACCCCTAAAAAGTACAATAACAAAAACAAAGATCAATATTACCAACAAAACAGTCCGCAATGATACGCATATGTTTTGAAAAATCACCTTCAAAATATACAACATTACAAACAACATAATCTAAAAACCAAAATGATAAACAAGCAGAAACGAAAAAATTAAACATGAACACAGGTTCAAACACACACACACACTTGCATGCATACATACACAAACTGATACACACACAAACATACGCGCAAACTTATGCATTTACATGACTGGGAGGGGGGGAGGGCATCATACAAAACACACACAAGTGGGGCAGGGGTTTCCTCATTCTTCAGCCTAGTGTGTTGCTAGAATATCACTCATTTCCTTTTCTTTTTTTCTGTCACATTTGCAATCTACTGGAGTTACTGAGCTTTTAAAAGAAAATTGTCCTGCCACATTCACAAAAATGGGGTGATTTACCCAAGTGCTTAGAAAGAAAGAGATCTTTAAAATGCTTTTCATGCTGTTTTAAGATGTAAAAAATGTGGAGTGGCAATATTTCACCCCATTTTGTTTTCTGGGCCCCATTTTCGGGGTAGGGAGGGCGGGGGAGCGATCAATACAATTTCCTCACTTGCGCAAATTTAAATGCATGTGTCGTGTGCACACACATACATGTACACACATACACACACAAACGGTAACAGCAAATTTTCTCACACTGCACTTATTCATTAACCTGGCAAAACTCACTTAAATAAAAGAGATGCCAGTAACTACTCTTTACCCTCAATACCTCTTATCATCACCATGATCATCATCATCATTATTACCACTGTCATCATCATCAATGCCACCAAATATACACGTCATCTCATGGACTTACGTCCGCAATTCGTTTCTCTCCGGCATAGAAGTAGCTTTCAATGATCATGGCCTCAGCAGCAGTGCGGTACTTTTCCTGCAAAAAAAAAAAAAAATTCGTCATAGTTCCAGTTCTTTTAAAGCTCAGCCCCTGTTGACTACAACTCTCCTGCACCCATTCACAGACACATTCGGATATGCACACATACAGAAAATATCCACCACATTTTGCCTTGTCCTCATTTACTCAGTCATGTCATTCACAGCCAGCCGACCATGAAGGGGTCATAATCAGGGTTCTGATTTCATCAAAGTCAACTCCACATGCAAATGTAGAAAGAAAGACAAAGAATGAGAAATAAGAAACATAATGCAAAACACAAGCCACTGAAAAACCGATCACCAGCAAATCAGTCATTTAAGTGATTATTAGCAACTGTCACCTTAGCTCTCTTTCAGGATCACCAACTTGTGGACACCTGTGTCAGTTACTTCTCAATTTTCATGAAGAAAAAAAAAAAAAAGAATATCAACAACAACAAAGCAAAAAAAAAAAAAAAAAAAATCCAACTAAGATGGTGTGGTGTCCTGTGTATGCTGGATCAGAACAGGTGACCCTGAAGGTCACTGAAGTGACTTGGCAATGGTGCCGTGTCTCTCCTGACTGCTTGCCTCAGGAAGACTTGCTGTTGATTGCTCCATGTGGACTACAGTGATGGGGTTGTGACGGGGCAAACCCGCATGTGGCTGTGTGAAAGAGACCTGCAGTATCCAGCCGTGGAAGATGAGACAGTGAAAAAAAAAAATATATATATATATATATATATCACAAATAAAATTAGAGAGCCAGTAAAAACTCTAAAAATGCTCAACCAAAGAGAGGGAGCGACATAAGTTTTAAAAATATGATTAAAAAGGAGATTAAAACCGACAAATCTGTTTCGTGCAATGGCTCTCGTCAGGGGATACACTCTGGGCACGCCACCGGTGTTATATAGTGTGTGTGTGTGTGCAAGCGTGAGTTCTGCATGTATTTCACGTGGCCTGTAGTATTTTTACAATTTGAATTTTGGGGTGCGTTCAGGGAGGGTGTGCTAAGGAATGGAGTGTTGACAAAGATTTCCATTTGTGCCTGCAATTGTTTATGATCTCTACTTTTGAATTCAGAGTTGCTAGGTGAGGTTGCATAATATCAGCCACTTTTCTGTAGAGCATAGGTTGCATTTTTTAGAGATATTATTGTATGGTGTTGCTCTTTTTATAATTTTCCATGATATATGAAGTCTATTTTTTTATCTTTAAGTTTCCAAATGTGTTTACTTAGTTCTGTTTGGTTTTTATATTTTTCATTTTTGAAGGACTGTTTATGGTTTGCATATCTGGTTTTAAAATGGTTTGCAGTAATCCCTATGTATGTTTCTTTGTCACTATCTGTTGTTATCGAATGCAAAAAGTTAAGATAAAAACACATACGGTTTTAAGTCATGGAGATCGCCACCTATAATAGAGGATATGAAACCTTTTGAAGACAATATGAAAAGACTAATAGCCAACATTGAATTTAGAAAATCACACAACAATTTCCAAACAAAATTAAAAAATGAAATAAAACAAATCCAAAATGACAAAAAAAAATATTCGTAAAGGCTGACAAGACAAGCAATTTCTATAAAATGGAACCTAATGAATACTCCCAACTCCTCAACAAAAACATTCAGAAAAATTACAAAAAAACTGATAAAACCACATTTGACAATATTTGTAAAAAAGAAAAAGAACCTGTGCACCGTATGGATCTAAGTGATAGGATAGAAACAACAGCAATAAAAAAGAAGCTTTTATAACACTTAAAGATCACAAACCTAACTTCCCCAACAACCCAACATGTAGATTAATAAACCCATCTAAGTCTGAATTAGGTAAAATAAGCAAACAAATTCTGGAAAAAGCTATAGAGGACATAAAAACAAACACCGAATATAAACTTTGGAAAAATAGCTATGAAGTTATCGAATGGTTCAAGGAACTTAATAAACAGAAAAACACAGTGTTTATCACTTTTGACATAGTGGATTTTTATCCATCTATAGATGAGGAATTGCTTACCAAAGCTTTAAAATTTGCTAACAAATACACAAACATAACAGAGGCTGAGAGGAAATCATCTTCCAGACTAAGAAAAAACCTACTCCACAGCAGTAATGATACTTGGATTAAAAAAATAGCAAAAATTCAACATCTGACGTCACAATGGGTTCATATGACGGTGCCGAAACATGTGAACTAGTTGGACTATTCATGCTATTTAATATACAGAAAACACTTGGTAAGCAGGTTGGTTTGTACAGAGACGACAGCCTCGCCGCGCTAAACAACAAACCAAAAACCATTGAAAATAAGAAAAAAGAACTTTGTAAAATCTTCCAAAACCATAACTTCAAAATCACAGTAGAAGCCAACAAGAAGGTAGTAAACTACCTAGACATAACATTAGACCTTAATGACCATGTATACAAACCATATAAAAACCTAACGACATACCTACCTACGTTGACATCAAAAGTAACCATCCACCTTCTATCCTAAAAACCATACCCAATGGCATAAACAAAAGACTGTCTAACCTGTCATGCAACGAGAAACTATTCAACAGTGCAGCAGTTGAATACCAAGAGGCACTGAAAAAAAGTGGCTACAACTACAAACTACAATATAACCCAGATAATAACATGAACAGTAATAAGAAAAACAGAAAAAGGAAGATCATATGGTATAATCCCCCATATGATGGAAGAATAAAGACTAATGTAGGAAAAGAATTCTTTAAAATTCTTATAACATCATTTCCAAAAGATCATGTACTATCTAAAATATTCAATAAAAACACCATCAAGCTATCATATTCATGTATGCCCAACTTCAAAAACATAATTGACTCATCTAACAAAACTAAAGGCAACACAGCCAAAAAGGTAACAAATGGACATCTTGTAACTGCACTAAAAAATCAATGCCCACTGAATAACAAATGCCTGTACAATAATATTGTATACCAAGCCACAGTAACAACAGATAGTGACAAAGAAACATACATAGGGATTACTGCAAACCATTTTAAAACCAGATATGCAAACCATAAACAGTCCAAAAATGAAAAATATAAAAACCAAACAGAACTAAGTAAAACACATTGGAAACTTAAAGAGATAAAAAAATAGACTTCAATATATCATGGAAAATTATAAAAAAAAGAGCAACACCATACAATAATATCTCTAAAAAAATGCAACTTATGCTCTACAGAAAAGTGGCTGATATTATGCAAACCTCACCTAGCAACTCTGAATTCAAAAGTAGAGATCATAAACAATTGCAGACACAAATGGAAATCTTTGTCAACACTCCATTCCTTAGCACACCCTCCCTGAACGCACCCCAAAAATTCAAAATTGTAAAAATACTACAGGCCATGTGAAATACATGCAGAACTCATGCTTGCACACACACACACACTATATAACACCGGTGGCGTGCCCAGAGTGTATCCCCTGACAAGAGCCATTGCTCAAAACAGATTTGTCGGTTTTAATCTCCTTTTTAATCATATTTTTTATTTTTTAAAAAAAATATATATATATATAAAATGATGGAGGAATTTTGTTTTTTGTTTCTTGGGTTTTTTTGTGTATTCTTTTGCTGTCCAAATCTCTGCGCCACCTCAGAGGCAGTGCACCCACACCGCTCATTCCGACACCCTGTCCACGGCCACAGCCTGGTCGGCCCCGCCGCAGCCCCGGCACCAGCAACCCACAGGGAGCAGTCAATTTCAAGTCGTCAAGAGGCAACCCACCGAAGAAGACACTGCACTGCTGCCGAGTCACTTCGGTGGTGTTCAGTGGCGCCTGTTCTGATCTAACATACGCAGGACACCACCTACTAAACCCCCTACTGACGACAATAATTGCTTAGTCGCGGAGCTGACGTGAGTGAGCTCTCCATCCGGGAGGGATGAC
>JADBJO010011046.1:30000-45000 GCA_016801955.1 Conus betulinus
GAGAGAGAGATAAAGAGAGAGAATGAATGTATGCTAGAAAATCTACCCTTTATTCAAAGGTCAGCCTTTAACTGAAAAAAAGAAGAGAAAAAGTTCCCACATCATAGTATCCTTTAAGATGCTGAGCTGTAAGTAAAAATACCCATTACAATGTTTGAGAACGGGTGAGTCTACCTGTTACCACAGCATGGAATCAGAAGCCCAGTTTATTTCAGGTGTACTTTCACACAAAATGAAGGGGGAAAAGGTGTGTGGGGGGTTGTTTCTAATGTGTGTGCTGTCCTGTGTTTCTGGCTCTCTCAGTCGCATTGATTACTCTCAAGAGCTGTTCATTCTGACCCCCATGACCAGACAAATTTTAATGGACTGAGAAAAGGAATTTGAATTCTTTGTATTACTATTTGCTTAACTCTATACAGCTTCACGTAAGATCATCCATAAGACAACCAAGCAAAACTAGTAAAGTGTAAGATCTTCATCCTGATCACCCTGCTCCTCGTCTTTCCACTATTTTCTGAAACTCATCATCTGCTGATTCAGGGTAATGAATGCGACACACCCAGCGACATATGTTTCATGGTTTTAATAATTCATTCATTTATAACAATGCAAGTGTAGGCACAGTTATAAATCTAACTCTTTTTTTTTAGTTTTATAAAGTTTACTTCATTTGGTACCACAGCCCTTTACTAAACTTGTTTCTTGTGATTAGCTATCAAATATGGCAACTCGGACTGCAATCCAAGTTTTGGAAATACAAATGCCATGTTAGCTGTGATAGCGATACATCGTGCAAAGGCACAGCTGGAACACTTGTCACAATGCCATTCGCTGCAAGAGAAAAAATCAATACTTGCTGGAAGCATCGTCACTGACACTGTGACAGCATGATAGTGATATACATACACGGTACTTACCGGTCGTCCAGTTCAATTTGGGCCAAACAAATCGGCAGGAAAACTGCAATAAAAAGATGTTCACATTATGGGTTTAGTACATGATGTTGTCATTGCAATTTGAGCAGACATTTCCGTCAGAAAATTGCATTACCTGCGAAGAGCACAGCTACGGTGTTCAAGGATGGCGCCATCTTTCAACAATACAGTACTGCAGTGAATTCACAGACCGCCTAGGACAAATGAGGTCAAAATGAAAATAAGGTCAATCTGTATTATAAAATTCACTGCGAATAACACATCAGATATTAATAAGTTGTTTAATGTTTTCAATGAAAAGTGATCGGACATTTTATTAGAGTCATTTATTGACTGGACAGTGTTTATGCTGATTACCCTGTGATTCAAAATGGCGCGGCACCATCAAAGACGTGAGTAACCGTAGTTACACAGAATGAAGAATGTAAATAGCATGTAGTGCTCTGAAACTCGAATGATTACTGGCTGTCTTTTCCATCCTTACTAACTGGGCGATCAGTTTTTCAGTTTGATTTGGAATACATGAAAAGAGTTTTCGTAGCCTCTGACCATAGAGGCAGTCTTAACTTCCACCGATGTCCAACTCGAAGGTCCAGCCTATGCCATGATCATGATGATGATAAATAATGTTCTGAAAGACAAGTATTGTATAAAGACTCGTGCGTGTGTGTGTGTGTGTGTGTGGGGAGGGGGGGGGTGAAAGGGGATGGAAATGGAAGGAGAGTTGTGAGAGTCTTTCATGTGTTAGTACTAAGTATGTGAGTGAAAGTAGAAGCACGTGTGTAATCTTCCGAAAATACTGGTTCACTCAAAAATGAGTAGGTCACCAGCGCGCATTCATGCTGTATGTCATGGGGTGTACCCAGTGTCAGTATGGAAAACAGCCCTCAAGCTTAATCAGCCTGCTCTGACATCATGACTCATATCCAATTATTTTTTTTTCTGTTTATAAATGGAAATCTAGTTCCATTTCAAAGCTAACTTCCATTCATGAACAGATCTTCAGATTGTAGATGCGCCCGTGATCTAATTTGCATGAAATATTTGTAAATCACACCTCCCTCTCTCTGTCCTCTCTCTCTCTCTCTCTCTCTCTCTCTCTCTGAGTCTCTCTCTCTCTGAGTCTCTCTCTCTCTCTCTCTCTCACACACACACACACACACAACACACACACACACACACAACGCACACACAGAGTAAGTTGTATAGATCTACACAGTGTACTCAAGGTGAGAAGTGCCGTTAAAGCAAATTAAAGGTGCTTACTACTAATGACTGGTTAAAACTGCATGAAAGCTCTGAAATATTAACTGAAAGTTTATGTCATGTTTTCGCATTTTGTCCCATTACAGTAGGCCTTTCGTGTAAACTGGGGACCATTATCACTGATGATGGTGTCAGGTTTTCCCAAAACTGAAAGGGTTTTCTTTGTTTCTTCAGTCTCAACCTTGCTACTTGCTAATGTCAGCGGAGTTGCTAACGGAAACTTTGAAGTTTGAATGAGAAATAGTCTGCGATGATCAAGTATGTTGTACTGTCCACCTCAAACAGGTCAGCTCCAGTCTTCTTCCATGGTATGGAGGGGATTTTATGAGCTGTCAAGGGCTCTTCGTTGTCGCTGGTCGTGCTTCGTCAAGTTATTGGCAGATGTGGCGTCTTTGAATCATTGGTTTCTATGTCCTTGTTGATGTGGGCCAGTAAACTGACTCTCCTGCTAACAATGTTTTCTCAATACTTTGGAGTGCCCTAGAGTTGTTCAATGATGTCTTTCTGAAAGCTTTGGGATGAGAACTTGTGTTCCTTTGAAGATGATCCCAATCTCAATTGCCAGTTCATCCTCTAAAGGGCCAGAAGCTGAGAAAAGTTCTGATTTCGACTGGTAACTCCTTGATGTTTGTAGGCCATCCCTGGATGGTGATTTCTTTTAGGATGCCGAGGACAGAGCCTCTGTCAGTTTTCTTCTTGCAGATGATGTTGCTTTTCTCTGAGAAGTTGATGAGTGCCATTTCATCTGTTTCTATTTCTTCTGGCATCAACTCTATGCCATCCACCCTTAAAGTCCAGTGGGGATGTCGCATGTGTAACGTCACATGGTCTGGGAGTCAGGGACAGGGTGTCTGAAGAATCATCTGCTTCCAGGTCGGTACATGATCTTGAAGTTGTAGCCCAGAATTTTGTACAGCATTCTTTGCAGACTCTTTGTGGTCTCTATGTGAGAGGTTCTTGGTCACATTACCAGAGGTTTCTGATTAGTGATGTTGCCACCTCTCAAATGAAAATCTTTAACTTTCGGATGTCCACATTTTTTTCAGAGTTGAAAATCAGACCATGTTCGCTTCTCCCATGTTCCATGTTCGTGATGACTTCAGGTTGAAACTTTAATGAGAAATGTAGTTCTGCATACTGTTTCATTCATGTTGTGCACAAAAATGGGTATGTGGAGCATGAACTTCGTTTGGTGGCCATTGTTTGTAGTCAGCTTCTTGAGAAAAGTTGTCCTGCTGCAATGTTGAATTGATGAGTGCCTTCAGGAGTTGTGTCACATTCCGTGCTTGCACTGAACGGACGAGCTTCTTCTGTTACACTGCACCAAGACCAATTCTGACTCTGGGTAGTCCTTCAAGGAATCTTGGTGCACCCCCCACTGCCCCACATGTTAGGTATCGGATAGCGTCTAGTACTCACAATGACTTCGTTCAGCTGCTTTGTTGAAGACCTTGGGCCTTGGCACCTCTTTTGTTGTTGTCTGCCATGGCGAGCGTAGTTCGACTCAATTGCACAAAAGGTGGTCAAGGGAGTTAAGCCTGCTGTTGGAACAAGCAGCATGCAGTCACTCAGCACTGGAGACGTTTGCCAAACGCTTAGATTCATTGTCACTATCACTGTTTATTGATCAGCTACTCACACTTTCACAAATATGTATTCTGACTTACTAGAAAAGTCACTGATTTGCTGTTTGCCCAATTAATTTGCAGGTGGCTGCTTGTCTGCACCACAGGTCATGACATCAGACTTCAGAGTAGCAGGCTTTCACATCATGCATAAGTGTGGGCAAACCATGTACTGAAATTTTGATTGGATGGTATTTTGTGGGGAATAATCAACACTCCGTAAACAAAGGAAAAAATTAAACATTCCCCCCACAACACCTTTTTTTTAGGGGGGAGGGAGGGATAGGAGAGGTTTTGTTTGGATCTTTATGATAATGTCTGCTGTCACTGATATCAGTAAGATTGAATTTATGTGAAGTCAGAAAGACTACTAAGTCTTGTACAAGAGACAGACTCCTTCACCACTATCCAGTCAGTGCATGTACACGTATGACTATCAGTATCAGTATGATTTCCTGTACCATGCACCCAGTTTACTTTCATTTAGAGTGACAGCGATGCCCAAGTGACTTTGGACTGTTTGACGATCTCAGCAGAAAATCAACAAGTTTGCCAGAAACACATGCCAAGAATGCAAGATCTGAAGGATGAGCTGAAACAGAAGAAGGTATGGTCCTACTCGGTGTGCTGGGAAGCAGAACAGCACAAAACTGTAACAAACAGAAGAGTCATCCTTTAGACCATGGTCTTCATTTGCTTTGCTACAAGTTGAAGAGTTTTTTCCAAAAATGTTTGCTCACAACTAAAAGTTCCAATATTTTATGGAGAGGTGGGGGGGGGGGGGGGGGGTTCCTCATAGTGTGCAGAAAGGGCTGTCTGGTTTTTGTTGTCTCAGTCACTTTTCATTTCATAATTGTGTATACACTGTATAAAAGAGAAAAATATCATAGTGGTGGGGTTGCATACCTTGTCTCTCAGAGCAGTATACATTGTATAAAAGAGAAATGAATGGTATAGCTGGCATTAGCAGTATTGTTCTTCTCAGTGCTTTTTTTTACAATTCTAAAGTATACATCTGAAATCGTTACAATTTCTGTATCGAGATGGCATTGTTGCCATTGATGAGGATTTAATCATGATTTTAGCTGCTGGCTAGGGCCTGTAATTCAACCAACGCTGATTAACTTCACTGTGTAATTACTCTAGACATGAAGACCATTCATACTGAACAGCTGTGAGGATGTGTTGATCATAATACTTTGTAATATGTGGTCAAGTGTGCATGCACATGTGCTGTGTGTGTGTGTGTGTAGTGGATGGAATGTGAATCATGTAGGTAGATGGGGGAGGATAAGATATTTCATCTTTTAATACTTTTTTAGTTTTTTGCAGCAGGTGAGTTTTCTCCACACTAACTAGGATCAAAGTATCGGTAAACAATATGAAGTTCCCCCCCCTCTCTCTCTCTCTGTCTCTTTCTCTCTCTGTGTCTCTCTCTCTCATGTTTTTCTTTGTGTTTCTATTTTTTCATCTGTGACTACTTTTGTTTTGATTTTGTACAAGAAAATATTTTGGTTGTTTTATTCAGGTAAGTTGTGAATTAATTTTAGTGTTTTTTTTTAATTTTTGGTGTCTTTATACTTTTTTTTTTTTAATTTACCTTGTTTGCAGAAAGAATTGGAAAACCTTCAGGATGCTGAAGATGAGCTGCTGATGTTGGAAGGAGAAGACGAAGGTGTTCCATATCCTTTATAAGCAACAACTGTTACACAGAGGGAGTGATTTTTGTTTGTATGTTTGTTTGTTTGTTTGTTTTTGGGGGGGGTCCTAAAACATTGCCTCCAATGTAAGGGGGGGGGGGGGGGGGGGGGGGGTCTTAAAACATCTTAAACATTGCCTCCAATGTAGAAACATGTACTCTGTCTTTATATTTACTTGTGTATGAATTATATGCTGGCATGAACAGGGCTGCAGGTCTTCAGGAATGTATGAGAAGTCCACTTTAGAAAATAAGAAATTATGGTAAACCCCAGATCAGTAACATAGTATTTGGGTAGTGTCAGTCTGGAATGTTCTAAAAAATTATTGCCATTGTTGCCAGGATCTCTTTGGTCATAAAGTTACCCAGAGTTTTGAAAAGTGGCTTCCTGTCAGGTCATGGGTTCACTGTGCAAACAGCAAAAGTGAATGCACAGGAGAGAAAGATTAAAAAAAAAAAAAAAAAAAAAAGTGGTGGTTTGGGTGGGGGGGGGGGGGGGGGGGGGATTGGGAGATGAAGTATTTCACAGAAGTGATGTTGATAATCTTGGTCCATGTTCAAGCCTGACCATGGTTTTGGAGTTGCAGGAATGCCAGAACAGTAAGTAAGTGACAGTCGTTGGTTTCATTCACGTCATGTAGTGTGCCAGGAGGAGTTTCTCAGGACCCCAGTATAATGGTGCTAGGTCAGTTGACTGAAAGTGTGCAGGAGAAGTTGTATGCATGTCTTGTTTCAGACTAATCCAGTTATTCTAATATGGCCAACACACAAGGAGGTGAGGGTATGGCATCAGGGATGAAGATGACAAGGTCAAAGTGTAGGGAATTCATGCTCCTTGCTAGACCGTTGCAGAGTTTTTAATTAAAAAATCTATTTTGAAAAGCTTGAATCATTTTGAAATTTGAAAATATCAATCACCTGAAAACAAAGATTAAAAAAAATTGATTTCAACTTCTTTGAATGTACAGTTGACAGTGTCAGAATAACCAAAGATTTTTTTTTTTTAATGATTCCAACTTCTTTGTGCAGTTGACAGTTTCAGAACAGTCAAAGGAAGGAAAGGTAGAACATGTGGAGGCAAAGAAATTCATTGGGGAAAAAAAGTCTGAATCTGGATATAATGGCCTAAAGTTAGCATGTTGGAATTTTTTGTGTGTGCCCATGTTCATCCATTTGCCCCTGCCTTAAGCATGTTCTTAACAGGTGCTTGTAGAAGATGATTTGTACTATCATTACCAAAGTGTCATTGCTTGTTGCCACTTTGGCAGCCTGTCTTAGCAGAAACACAGGAGCAGAGACTCTCGTTTTTAAAAAGCAAAATTATTGGAAATTAGTTTTGCATAATTCTTGTGTTGTTGGGTAGGGTGTGAGGTTCGTGGATGTTTTCAGGCAGTTTTTGTTGTTGTAGTATCGTGTTTTCCATATGAACCGTCAGACATCATACACAGTTGGTTGATCTCAGTGGATTAACAAATAGTTCACACTTTCCAAGCATGAGATTTTTTTTTTTTCATTTTCCATTTCATTTATATTGTTGAACTTGTCAAATACTGCAGCCAGCAGTCCTTGAAAACTGATTTTAATTGCGATGGAGGCGCACTTGAGAGATGGATCGTTGGGCGTGAAAAACTTCAAAATTTGAAAGAATGAGAAGAAAATGAACCAAGTCTGGCTGGCAGTGATGTATCATCTGAAATCAGATCAAAGGAATTGTGGAGCATATAAGACTGGAAAATTTGAAGCTGGTTCTGTTGTTGTTTGTTCGTTTGTTTGTTTGTTTGTTTGTTCTCTCATGTACTATAGAAGAGTTTAAAGTGAAGAATTTCAGAGTGAAGTAGATAACCTCACTCCTTTCTCTGTATGTATGTGTGTATTTCTCTTATGTATTTTTTTTTTTTTGATAAACATGTAGGTTTTTTTTTTTTTTTTTTTTTTTTTTTGATAAACATGCTCTGCCAGAGCAGAGCGTAGGTCATCAACAACTGCTTGTCAATGACCACACTTCTAGGCAATCTTTTCTATTTCGCCCCAGCTGTAACCCATCTGCCTGGTGTCCGCTTCCAGGTCCTACCTCCAGGTGTTTCTTGGTCTTCCTCGCTTTCTCTTGCTTTGAGGATTCGAGGTCATAGCTTTTTCTGGTGGTGTCGTCCGGGGGCTTTCGGAGGGTATGTCCTATCCACCACCATCTTCTTTTACGGATGTCTTGCTCTAATGGCAGTGGGTTACTTTTTTTCCCACAGCTCTGTGTTGCTGCTTGTCTCTGGCCAGTGGATGTGGAGGAACATGCAAGTGGTAAAGGTTATTATTCTTGTACACTTACCCATACATATGCACAAGTACACATCAAGACGCACTTTGCCTCGAAAGCACCTATTTCAGCAGCAATAATAGCGCATATCATTAGAAATTAATTCGCCTTAACAGACCTAACCTACCAGATAGGCGAGAGCTGTTCGTCAACACCAACACTGAGGAGGCAGGAGTGCTGATCGAGAAGGCCAAGACGGCAGTTCAGGAGGAGATCACCCGTCTGGAGTCCCAGGTGGAAGTACACAAAAACATTCTGTCAGACCTCAAGGTTCAGCTGTATGCCAAGTTTGGCTCCAACATCAATCTGGAGGCGGAGGAGGATTGAAGAGCCTGTGTACTTGCTTGCTTGCTTGTTTGTTTGAATGCTGTGCTGAATGATGGGTTGCTCTTTTTATTCTCTTGTCATGAAGGCTCTTGATTCATTGTACGTCACAACATGTTGTTGCTTTGAAAGACATGAGGGCATTTAGGTTTAGGCATTCCTATAGAGGAGTTAAGATTTACGAAATGTTGGTTGGAAGTTTATAGATTCACAACACTAATGCTTTTTGCCTTAGTTCTAAAGAAGTTAAATTAGTAGGCTTTGAAGATATAGATAAAAAAAAAAAAAAAAAGATGAGTGTTTCAGTTCTGAAGTGTAGAGGAAAGTGTGATTTTTTTTTTTTTTTTTTCAGGTGTAACATGTATGTAGAAGAGACATGAAATAGAAATATTCACCAAAAATGAAGTGAAGCATAGAGGTGGACAAAGTGCGACAAGGACTTCAAAAAGATGGGGAGAATTCCCAATAGGTGTATGATTTTTTGAGTACTTGGATACATTTAGTGACTATAAGAGATTCATGAATTATGATGAAAGCTTTTTAAGTCATTTTGCAACAGAAGCAACTAGAAAATAAATCATATATTTATGTACATTCAGTGACACAATATTTCTTCCACATTCTGATAGTTCAATTGATTCATAGCATGACCTCACATCCTTTTTTTTTTTTTTTAATTCAGCCCAGTTCCTCATGCATTACCAAAAGCATGTTTATTCCCTGTCCTGAGAAATGAACAGTAAATATTTGCTATGAAGATGACAGTGTCCTGCGGTGTGGAGTTGTGAATGGTCTATTTGATTCATTTTTTTTTTTTTGTTTTGTTTTTCCACTTTTCTCTTTGAACCATTTCAGAATATAGGGCTTGCTGCCTTGGTTTTTCAATAACTCTGTTAGGTGTGTGTGTATGCATGTGTGTGTGTGTGTGTGCGTGTGTGTGTATGTGCATGTGTGTGTGTGTGTGTGTGCATGCATGTGTGTGTTGTTGAAGTTGCTAGTGTTAATAGTCAGGATGAAAATGTATAGCGCTTTCCAAATTCTGTTCCTACCAAGCACCATACACACCCTGCTTCGTCTGAATGGGGAATGATGAGAGAGAACTAGCTAGCTATTTTTGTGATCATTTGTCACTCTGGAACAATTTGTCACAATTTGCCATCGCATTCATTCTGGAACAATTTGTCACAATTTGCCATCGCACTGTTTTGGATTGGGTCAATTGATCAGTGATAATGCCCTGAATGATTTTATTACATAAATTGCCACCCCTGAATAATTTGATTCTAGCGTGCGCGCACACACACACACACACACACACACACACACATAATAAAATCACATGCGTGAAAAATTGGTTTATGACAATGCAACAATGACAAAATGACATTCGTGAAACAATTGGTAATGCAAAAGAAGTGCACTCATGAAAAAAAAAAAAATCAATGGCCAAAAAAACAATACAATAATAAGGAAATGATACTCATTAGAAAAAATCATGACGAGGTAATCATAAATCGAAAAGATATTCATTAAACAAAAGTCAGTAAATGACAAAGTGATGATAATTAAATTATATTCATTCTGAAAACGACAGTATTGAAATGACACTCGCCTCGATATGAATAAATGACATTGTAACAATGGCAAAAGGACAACGATTATGAAAATCAGTTGACCGTAGTGTACTGATGATTATACGGCACTCACTCATGACAAAAACTCGGAGATGAAAATGTTAGGAGTAGCAAATGGACACACATAAAAATAAGTTAATAGCAATGCAATGATAATTAAATGACGCTCATTAACAATCAGAAAATGACACTCATCATAAATCACCATAGGACAACAAAGTGATAACAAAATGACTCTCAAAAAAATTCATTAAATGACAAAAATAATAACAACATGACATATAAAGAGCAATCAATGACAATGTGCAACAATTAAGGGTCAATCAAAATGCAGTCAAACTAAATGACACATGAAAAAAATCAGTGAGTGAAATGCAATCATAATGAAATGACAACCATGAAAAGTAAATGGCAGTATAGTTACGTGAAAATGGAAAATAAAATTAACAGAAAAGGCTACCAAATATGAACCATCAGATCAAACAATTTTCTTCCCAGTTATGGAAATTAATATTCGCACCCTACCCCAACCCTTCTCCAATCTGTACCAACCAGCATTGCCAACAAAAAAAACGTCAACATAAGCATTCGAGCCTCTTATAGTGTATATATAAAATGTCTATAAACAACTTCAGGGGTAAGGCACAAAAATAAATGTGTAATAATCACAGTGCAGTAAAAGTCTTTCTTTGTATCTTCTAAAGTAAACTTGAACACATTATCATGTGAGCGTTTAGTAGGATTGATAAAGTACCACTGATACAGATTTCATTGTTCTGATTGTCGTTGGGCTAATTGGTGAGTACATGTGTGTGCATGTGCATGCAGGCATGCGCGCGTGTATGTGTGTGTGTGTTTGTGTGTGTGTGTTGAGAGAGAGAGAGATTCAGTCCATGGATGCATACCTTAAAGTAATGACACCGGCCTTTTTATACTTGAGAT
The DNA here is from genome assembly GCA_016801955.1 of Conus betulinus. Classification (NCBI taxonomy): domain Eukaryota; kingdom Metazoa; phylum Mollusca; class Gastropoda; order Neogastropoda; family Conidae; genus Conus; species Conus betulinus. The sequence goes on from JADBJO010011046.1 coordinate 40,734, forward strand.
GCTATACCATGTTTGCAGCACATGTCTTGCCATACAGTGCTTACTTACAGATTTATTTTTATGTAGCAAATTCACAAAGATGAATATGTTGAACAGCCAATACATCTTAAAAAAAAAAAATGGATGTTCATCATCACAGTAGCCTTCTGTTCTGCATACACGTGGATTCATTGTTGTTATTGCACCATCATACAGGGCTGTTAGTAACAAAGATTCATATATTATTTTCATTTGTTTTAAATCCAGCCAACTACACAAATCATAATAGTTATGGTCATGAAATGTGAAAAACGCAAACACAATTAAATTTTGCAGGTATGATGTTCCAAACAAGATACAGTGACAGCCATATTGCCAGTGCCTCGTAAAATAATAATCAAACATTTTTTTTTTTTTTTTTTTTGTGGGGGGGGGGGGGGGGGGGGGGGGGCAGGATATGTAGAGAGTTGGATAAGCAACACAAGGTAAAGTCAATATTTTGATGAAGTCGATGGTTCTTTCTTTTCGCGCGATAAAAGGATTTTGTTTGTTTTGTTTTTTGTATGACTGAATTTTTTTGTTGGATAAGTCAATATCGCATGCGTCGATTTTATGTAAGTCGATGTCATTTCTCACATCCATGTAAGTCAACATCCACACGGACGTGATGTGCAATATGTCAGTATACTTACGTCAACAGACTCGAGAGTTGTGATGGTCTGGGTTTGGGAACAAAAAAAAATACTACAATCGAACTCAGCTTAAAACAACATGAAAATCCTTTGACTCAAGAGCTTTGTATTTGTTTGTTAACTATATTGTTTCTTTCCTCTCTGTCGTACAGATTCTCCTTATCTTTCTTTCTTTCCTTCTTCCTTACTCTCTTTATTCTTTCTTTTCATAAAGTAGGATAGATACAGACAAATTAAAGACAAGATAGATTATAGCAGGGGAAGACTTTTTTTTCTACGTTATTTAAAACAAGACCGTCAACTTATGCAGCGTTGACTGTATTATTAGATTTAAATAGCATTCAGCTCTGGCTTTCTTTCATTTTTTTTTTCACAATAATTCCAAACGAATTACGCGATAAGTAGTAACAAGATGGCCAAAACACCAACCGATTACAAATTCACTGGGAGAGCAAGTTTGGTCCAAGGCCTTGGACAAGTCCAATTTTTCTTTTTCGATTCAGTTATGACCATGTTTTCCTGCTTATTCCCCTTGTAAAACTCCCTCCACAACGTCGAACCCGAACGTGTGTTGTCACTGTGCAGGAATTTTTGGATCCTTATTTTTGCAAAGTGGGCTGGTTCTTCTGTGTTCTTTTCAAGGCTGCCTTGAACTGGATTTCGTCATTTGCTGCACATTTTCTGAGGGCTGTTGTAGGCCAGTGACAGCTTTGTTTGTTAGTTTACCTGTTCTCAGAGTTGAGCCTTTGAAGAGGCCGCGGAGACCATTCCTCTTCATCCCGCCTTTGTCGCCGTAACAGCGTCGTCCATGGTGCTGGAAGTGGCACCTGCTGTGCTGCCCACCTGTTCGGGAGGTCTGTCCTGCTGCTGCTCCTTGGAGTGGGAATCCGGCACAGCCCTCCATAGCTCCATTTAACCTGTGGTGTACATCCGCCTCTGTGTAGAGATGTCAACCGGGGTGACTCAGTAGACCCTGGGTTGCTGGCCGACTATCCAGAGCTGTTTGGGATCAGTGACCTGCAGTGTGAAATCTGTGATCCAGCCCGTGCAAGGGTGCGTTAAACACATGGTCTGTTACATTCACGCACTCGTGACGAGTCCTGAAGTTGATGTCGTAACAACCTGAACAAGGAGCTTCAGTCCAGAATCAGCTACCCTGCACAGGGTGTGGCGCTATGGGTGAATGTTCCCTCGGCATATGGAGCATTCACCCATAGCGCCATAGCGCCAAACCCTCCTTGGACATCTTCAGGTTGTTACAGTATCAGCTTAGGAAAGTTGAATCTCATCCAACTCCACGACAGCTCGGGATAGAGAAACATTGTTTAGGGGAAAGTTGAATGGGGGGGGGGTGTGAAAGATTGGGGGGGATAGAGGGGGGGGGGGGGGGGGGGGGGGGGGGGGGGGGGGAGAGAAGTTATTTCCTGTCAGAGTGAGCCTTTAGCCTTATTAGGAATTTGAAAGTGGTCTTTTCTTGTTCCTAGAGGAAAGCAACAGAATTAGATTTGGCAGTTTAGTCCCGTTTTCCTGAAGAAAAAAAAAGAAGAAGAAGAAAAAAGGAGGAGGAGGAGGAGAAGAAGAAGAAGAAGAAAAAGTAGAAAACAGATACACTTATCTGTGAATTGCCGCTGCCTTAGTACCTTCCCACAATACCCACACTTATATTCGGGTAATACGGTAGTTTGAGCTCGCCATTTCGTATCTGACTGCTGCATCATTAATTTGTCTGGGAATGACATGAAGTCACATCCATTGTTTATGAGGAACCTCACCACTCAGGGAGCAAATCTTTGCGTGAAGGTCAGGTTGGGTCCTGAATGATTGTAAACTGATTGCTACACGGCTCTGGTGGGCATGATTGTGCGTTAACTGTCAGCATTTCTAATGTTGTTTTGTGTACTGTTTTTCTCTCCGTTTGTTGTCTTTTTGGGGTTGGTTTGGCAGCTTGTTTTAAGGGTCACCGGTTGATGGAGAATCGGGGAGGGTGGGGGGGGGGGGGGGGGGGGGGGGGGGAGGGGGGGGAGCATGTCCGGCTTAAGTCCGTGCAAGTCAAAGAAAGTGACAGAAACGAATGTGGAGAAAGTTACTCGCAGTTGTAGCATTTCCAGAAGACAGACATTCGATCTGTATCAAAGGAATCGCGTTGCCTCTCCACGGGGACTGCAAACATGTGTGAGAAGCAGAATTTGGAGGGATGGGGATGTGGGTGGGGACAAAACACAGTGGGTACGTCAGAATTACAGCAATCTACTCCACAAAGTACACAGTGTGCATTTGTGCCAGTTCTCCACAGGGGGTGACTGATCTTTCCGTGATTTGCCGTCCCTTCCATATGACTGAAGGAAGACGAGATGCACGTGTTAGCGTCGTAGGTACTTTTTAAAATATCAGCACCGCGGCGAGGCACAGGAGCTGGATAGCCGTCAAAGTTCACCTGAGTCAGAGGGTACACGTCGTCCAAACGGTACAAGCATGTCACGATGTTGTACTCGGTCAAACACCAGGTGTGAACTTCATCGCGGGTCGCCATGTAGAGGTCCACAAAAGGGGAACGGACCACAACGTCGCTAAAAGGACGCCACTCCGGGACGTCATCTTTCTTCTCGTTCTCCTCCAGTTCTCTGGGATGAAGAACTGGAGCTTTGGACAGCAAGTTCATCACTTCCGCGTTGTCTGCGAAGAACTTCCAGTGCAGACTTTGCGAGATCCTCAGGGTATACCCTGGCACGCAGGACAAGGCGCGCTTCACTTTGTCCAGGTCCTGTTCGTCCAAAGCTACGTCCATGTCGTCGTCCCAAGGAATGATGCCTCCGTGCCGGACGGCGCCCATCAGACTGCCATCTATCAGAAAGTGGGTGATGTTGTGCAGTGTCAGGGCCTCGTGCAGGACCCGCCACGTCAGGAGCAGCTGGGCTTTTCTGCAAGGAGTCAGTTTGGCGCGCGAAACGGAGGTAGCGTTGTCTGCGCTCCGCTGATTGGTTGAGCCAGGTCCACGCCCAGGAGTACGCTGCTTCGTCCTGTGGGCGAGCACGGAGCTTCTTGAAAGGTTCTGGAGAACATAGAAGCATGTCTTTGTGTCAGCTGATTACACACACACACACACACACACACACACACACACATATATATATATATATATATATATATATATATATATATATATATATATATATATATATATATATATATCCTTAGTATCTCCAGTAAGAAACAGAATCAGGTGCCATGAAAGAGGCAACTCAGTAGACTGAACAATAAAAAGAAAGAGCAGGAGGGGAGTGGCAGAGGGAGGGGGTCAGAATCATCAGAAACATTCTGCAAAACACGCGTAAATCAGCACAGCAAACTTCGTATTGTACATTCATGGTCACCGCCCGTCAGGCACGACACCGCTGACACTAGGCAACACAACCACTCCCTCTAAGAACCAGACCAGCCTGTGAACGGGTCGAGGTGGGTGTGGCATGCCAGGACAGACAGCAGATGGCTGATGTGAGAGGCGGCAGCATGTTTACCAGTCACAGATGGGAACTGTCATCAGAAAGCGGGAGGAACTCACCGGGAAATGCATGCCCCTAACCCCCATCCCTCTGCTA
>JADBJO010011046.1:50000-60000 GCA_016801955.1 Conus betulinus
GCCAGTTTTCAGGCTTTCTTGACAATCACCGTTCAACCTGATTTTGAATTTGACTGATATAGACAGATAGATATAAAAAAATATAGACAGATGTATAAACAGGAAGATAGACACACAGATATAGACATACAGATACACAGATAGACAAACAGATCTAGATAGATAGGTAGACAGACAGAGAGAGAGAGAGAAAGATAGGTAAATTGACAGATAGATAGACAATGTAAAGGAAAACCAGAGTGGCCATGAGGATAGGAACAGAACAAAAGGCAAAATGTGGCATAGTGATCCTCCTTGTGAGACGCCAAGCTGAAAAATCAGGTACCGTGTTGGGGGGGGGGGGGGGGGGGGGGGGGGTATAGCCAGCTGTCACCACACTCCCCAGGACTTTTTCTGAACTTGCAGACGGGGCCATTCCAACAGGCATCGGGGAAACTTACTTCCGGTCCTGATGTTCGCAGCATCGAGTGTATTGATTGTCTTCCGGAGGCAAGCCGAATATTTGCAAACGAAAGCGGGTGGGTGGGTGGGGGGATTTGTTTTCAATATAGATGGTGTCCTTCCTAAAGCGTCATTTTCTGTGCGGTAGTTAACGATAGTCAGTACAATTTTGACAAGAAGACTGAAACTGATTTCAGTGTTGCTGAAAACCGAGCCAAATTTCAAATAATCACACCAAGCATATCATCCTAAAACAGTATCTGAAACATGAATGTGTGAGTGGTAATAGCACGTCGTTGCCCTTTGTGGATTTAACAAGCGTACATGCGACTGATCTGTTCAAATTTGGTTGAATGTAGTTGTCTCGTATCTTCGATGAAAGTGTTATGATTGGGGTACCAGACGTTTTTAAGAGTAAAGAGTGCTCCTGCATTTAGACAAATCTGTGTTTCTGATTGGTTTGTACTGACAGTCTATTTGATTGATCAGTGAAATTCAATCTACAATGAGGTGTGTGTGTGTGTGGGGGGGGGGGGGGGGGGGGGGGGGGGGGGGGGGGGGGGGGGGGGGGGTGGGAGGTTGTGTTTGTTTTTTCTTTTTTTTTTTTTTTTTTTTTTTTTTTTCTTAGACGACTAACTGTTCTTCTGATCGCACAGTTGACGTGTCAGAACATGAAAATAAATGTTAAAGTGAAGAGCTTTCAAAAGAAACGTGACACGAAAGTAATGAGCAAACTTGGTCATGGTCAGTTTGGATAGACAGAATAAAAAGGACCGTATATGAATCTCACCTGGTAGGTGGGAACGTGTTCACTAACAGTGAGGAAGGCAGGAATAAGAGAAAGGCAATAGAATTTCACCTGGTAGGTGGGAACGTATTCATTGATAGTGAGGAAGGGAGGAATAAATGGAAAGCAGTGGAATCTCACCTGGTAGGTGGGGACATCTCTCCACCTGCGCGGGAGATAGCCCAGGGTGAGGACGTTCCGCACGGGAGGTACAAAACAGCATAACCATCACCACCAGCGCGACAGTCACCAGTGCACGTGCAACACGTTTGAAGCGGTACATGCTGCGAGTAGTCTGTAAAAACAAGTTCAAGTAGACCTGACAAGACACGCGTCTGTTTCACCGTAGCACGTGAGACCATTAGCCTCATTTCACTTTAAAATGTTCACACCAATTATTCAACATAATGACTCGAAATTCATTACATGCCTCACCTGCTACTTGAAAATTATGTATGAACTTTATTTTTTTTCTTTTTTTCTTCTGATTAGTAGACAAATGAACTATGTTTGGTTTTTAGCATCTCCTGTTCATATTCGTAGATCTGATGGATTCAGAATTCGTAAAGTAGAAAAAAAGGTTGATATTTCTGTTCGTATCTTGTGAGTTGCATAGACCTGCACCTTCTACAGTATCATCATCGTGTAGACTGCATTAGTCCGGAGGGTGGGGAGGAGTGTTTGTATGTATATTTGTTCGTTAGGTGCTTTTTTTTTTATTTTTTTTTTTTTGTTTGTTGGTTTTGTTTCGTTTTTTGTTCTTAATACCCCTTCTGCAATTCACTGCAACACATGTTCTTGTGCCTACGTGTGTAAATCAAACTGTCTGGGGGGTAAATCAGTTCCATTCCGAGGTTCGATCTCTGCAATCAGTATGTGGGGTGGGAGTGTGTGTGTGTGTGTGTGTGTGTGTGTGTGTGTGTGTGTGTGTGTGCGCGCGCGCGCGCGCGCGCATGTGTGTGTCTGTCTGTCTGTCTGCGTGTGTGTGTCTGTGTGTCTGTGAGAGAGACGGAGAAAGAGTAAGAGGAGGGGTAAAGAGACAGAATTTTTTTTTAAATTTTGCTGCGGAGAACTGAAACAAATGAAGACTCTCATCCTGGCGAAAGTTGCTGGGACTGTGACGAAGCTGAAAGTGACTGGAGTGGTCCTCGTCGTCTCGACGAACAACCAACCACCCCCTGCTCAGGTATACACACACACACACACACACACACACACACACACACACACACACACTAAAGTTCTCGAACAAGTCACTGCAAAATGTCTCAGCACTGGGTGACGGTGACGCTGTAGTATTGTCAGTCACCAGGTTCCAGGACTGGGTCTCCGTGGTTGTCTCTTGGCACTCTTCTTTGACGTTGAAGTCCTCTTCTCTTATTCTTCCTCTTCACCCACTTATCTTTGACGCTCTGTGGGCTCTTCTTCGTCACACTAGTCTTCTTCTTTTTTTTTCTTCTTCCCCCACCTCAGGGGTTTGGACTCAGTCTTCGTGTCCCGGTTTGTCTTTGACGAGTAAGCCCTGTGTTAAAAGTCTTGTCTGTCTCGTAGACCACGTTCTTGCGAATCCTGATCTGTCCTTCTTCTCTTCACTCTCTCTCTCTCTTTCCCTCCTTCTCTCGTCTCTCTCTCTCTCGTCTCTCTCTCTCTCTCTCTGTCCCTCTCTCCTCTCTCTCCCTCTCTCTCTCACGCCTCTCTCCTCCTCTCGGTCCTCTCTCTCTCTCTTCTCGTCTCGTGCTGTTCTCCTCTCTCTCTCTCCTACCTCTCTCCTCGCTTCTCTCCTCTCCTCTCTTGCGTCGTGCCTCTCTCTTCTACCTCGTTCTCCCCTTATTCTCCCCAATGCCCGGTTTATACAGGAATTTAAACAAGGAATCTCTCTTGCCCATGCTGGCCTCTCTACCGCCATGTTCCGCAAGGAATTCCTTTCTAGCTGCATTCTTCACACACTAGCATATACACACCCTCCTACATGAAAGTCTAGCAAACAGCCACTTCTTGACAACTGGACATCGGAAAGTCCTAGCAACTTTTGTAGTCATTTTCAAGCAGTTGTTATCCATAGAAATCTACAAGATCGTCGTCAACACGCAATTCCAACCAGCCTGACCATTGCATCAACATGGTGCCTTACAGCAATACCAGCAGAACCAGCAAAAGACTCCTGTTCTTCAAGTGACTGGGCTCTGTTTGCTGAACAACTTAAAGCTGGCAGAGTCCCAGGCACCACCGTTGATGCTCCGAGGTGCGGGTGGGATAATTTGTCTCCCTTTCACTATCAGAGGAAGATTCGAACTCGCGGATTCTCACCTGACTTCGATGACTTCTGTTACCTGGCAATCATGTATCCGACAACTCCGACTCGCTTCACACAGTTGGAAGATCTAGGTGAGGTGCCAGCCGCCCATTCACCCACCTCTCCACCACGCTCTAAACTCCTGTCGTATAAAGCTTACAGCCCTTTGTGAGAGATTTCACTCCCTTGACAATTTGCGAGTCAGAGACTGTCTTGTTAGAACGAAACGTGGGACAACTTGGCAGTGATACAATCCCAATTTCGATGCCTGGCCTTCATAGAGTAGGCCTCCTGGTTAGTAGTGAAATATTGTCAGACAAAGACAAATACACAGCTTTGTTACGTGTTTACCAGAAACACGGCACTTCTTTTTTCCATTTAATTCTGACTGAATATGGTATGGTTCTTGAATATGGTATAGTTTCTAGCTCTCACGGTAAAAATTACGACGCAGATTCATTTAAAGTAACACTCCAATTTCTTTGTGTGTCAGACCTATTGAAACTGTGCCCATCGAGGAAGTCGTAATGCATTTGTCAAAACTAGCGAGTCAAAACCTGAAAGCTTTAAGGAAATCCGTTTTTCACAGACACACATGCTCACGCACGCACGCACGCACGCGCGCGCGCGCGCACACACTCACTCACACACACACACACACACACACACACACACACACACAAGGAATGAATAAATGAGCGAATGAATGAATGAATAGCTTATTGTGGTCAAGCTTAAATAGCCGATTCACAAAAGGTGGGTGTGATGGGGTTGAAGCATGTGTTTTAAACGAAAAAGCCCAAATATTATTCAGCCGATTCATCCGAACATCGCGATTTGGAATCCGAAACGCGGAAGTATGTTCGTAAATTATAAACGCATAAAACATTGATAACAACTGCTCTTTTGCAGTTGTAAATCCCTGTTTGATCGTGAACGACATGAGCACGGTATATACAGTGACGACTGGTCGCGCCAAGATTCCCGTTGTCAACGGCTGACCTCTCACCTGTGTCCTCCTTCACGTCCTCCTGAGAAACACGGGTGAAGCTCTCCGTTTTCCACGTTGATTCCCTCAAACACTCCAGTATTTGTAGCCATATATTGCCCGAGTCTGCTGTATGTGTACCATCACATGTGAAGAATCGTTAGAAACTTCACTGCGTTCTAAAAAATCACGTGTGTTTCCTGCCTTAACGGCTGTTTCGGTTCTAAGTTGCTTTGTGGGTGCAGGGTCCGCCATGTCCACGTATCACATTATGAGAATGTTTCTCACAACCTTCATCAGCGCTTAATTTGTCTAGTTCGCTGTGTAGACTCGGGCTGCTTTTCCTGCACGCACGAGTGTCACAGACTGTTGGTCAATGTCCCGTGTATTTTGTGTGTGCCCCCCCCCCCCCCCCCCCCCCCCCCCCCCCCCCCCCCCCCCCGTGCAGGCTTACTAGGGAAGTGAGGAGGCTGCACACACTGGACGTTCACATCACAACTTGACCGTTGTCCATTCCACAATCAGTGTCAGCATCGATATAGTGTAGGCTGGGTGGCGCTTGGTTAAGAACAGACCAGACGGAGAACAGAAACAATGACTGGCCTTTCTTGTTCTTGTCTACATGTATCCGCTCACCGCTTGTTCCTGTTCACTTGTGAAGGACATTTACGCCAAAAACACAGACCTACCTTGGATTTCTGTGGCTGGGGGGAGGGGGGGGGGGGGGGGGGGTGTCGGGAGTCTTTGTAAATCTCAGTACAACGACAGTGTGTTTCCTCCGCCTTCGGTTTTGTATGACGATGGTGTCACGTCCTTTAACACTGAGTTCAACAAGCTTTCTAGAGCACATGAGAGAACATCAACTGGCATGGTTGGGCGTTTTTGTTGAATCAACACACACAGACTGAAGAGCGCTGATGAAGGCGCATCTCGCTGATAGCCAGACCAAGAGAGAGAGAGAGGGGAGAGAGAGAGAGAGAGACAGGACAGACAGACAGACAGACAGACAGACCAGAGAGAGAGAGAGAGAGAGAGAGAGAGAGAGGCGCATCTCGCTGGTAGCCAGACCAAAGAGAGAGAGAGAGAGAGAGAGAGAAATGTGTGTGTGTGTGTGTGTGCGCGCACGTGCGTATGTGTGTGTGAGAGAGAGAGAGAGAGAGAGAGAGAGTCCATTCAAAAAAGCTGAATATGTTGCAGCGTCAGCAAACACATGATTTTTTTTTTTTGGGGGGGGGGGGGGGGGGGGGGGGGGTGTGTTTTCAATTCCCTGTTTAATCGAAAACTAAATTCAAATAATTGTAAGCTTGAACAGCTGAGTAAATGTTCTAACCTATTTGAACGGGCGAACTTGCACTTCGTAGCAAACGCTCTAACCTATTTGAACGGGCGAACTTGCACTTCGTAGCAAACGCTCTAACCTATTTGAACGGGCGAACTTGCACTTCGTAGCAAACGCTCTAACCTATGTATTTGAACGGGCGAACTTGCGCCCGTACAGCTCACCTTCTTTGGTGACTATGTGGGTTTCGGCGTACATATGACATAATTTCATTGCCTGCTCGAATGAGACTCTAAACCCATGCTAAGAATGTCTTTCTCATGGTAATCATGGATGACACAGCGTTTAAATCAACAACACAAAAAAAGGAGAGAAAACAGTTGCCACATAAGAAGTCTTTGTTGCGAAAGCTTGAATATTACTGAATCGAACCTGCTGAGGAAAAACTAACTTGTTCGAATTTTATTTTATATGCTGAAGAAATAAGTAAGCGTGTGGAAGAGGGCGAGGGAACAAGGAGGAACGTACGTGTGAGTGTTTGTGTACGTGTGTGTGAGCGCGCGCGTGCGCGCGCGTATATGTGCGTGTGTGTGTGTGTGCGCGCACAAGCGCATGTGTGTGTGTGTGTGTGTGTGTGTGTGAGTGTGTGTGCGCGCGCGCGCGAGCGTGCGCACATGAGCTTGTGTATGTGTGTGTGTGTGTGTGTGTGTGTGTGTGTGTGTGTGTGTGTGAGAGAGAGAGAGAGAGAGAGAGAGAGAGAGAGTGTGTGGTGTGGTGTGGTGTGTGTGTGGTGTGTGTGTGTGTGTGTGTGTGTACCAGCCTTCCTTCCGCAAGTTGTCTGAATCCAAGCAGCCTACAGCTGGGCTGGCACGGTCATCACAAACACCTCACAATCACAGAACCGCACTACAGCTGCACCGTGCACAAAAAAAAAAAAAAAAAAAAAAAAAAAAAACTCACTTTCAAGAACAATGTCCTTCACGGCAAGCAGAAACAGGCTAGAACAGACCCCACGATCCCATACAGTCTGTAATAGATAAAACACACACACATAAACCCTCACCACCTACACCAGGTGGGGCAAGCAATTTCCCTGTGACCGACCGCGTGAAACCCAGACAAACTTCCGCCTTGTCCCTGCTTTAAAAGCAAACAAAGGGTCGACCAGCGTTGATTTTTCCACCATCCCCCTGATCAGGTCATCACGCCCTTTCAATGGTTGCGGAAGAATCCTGAACAGTTCGCCGCGCAGAGGCTCGGCGACATCGTGGGGAGGTTTTTTTTTGTTTTTGTTTTTTTTTTTTCTTACATTCCAACGTGTTCTATCAGCGACATCGGAGACGTTTTTTTTTTTTTTTTCCCCTTAATAATCCGGCCGTGTACTTCCCGCGGATAGCTTGACATGTGAACCCTGCACTGCGTGCCCGTTGTCAACTTTGGTCACTGTGTGCAAAGAGTCGATAGCACCGACGATTGCCTTTTTTTTTTTCCTTCTTTTTCTCTTTTTTTTTTTTTTCTGTCGCCACGTTTCAATGAGCTACGTGTCGAAAGTGTTTGTTTTCCTTGTGAATTTAATGTTCAATTTCGCTACGTTTTAATTGCATTATAATTTTTCTTTCTTTCTTTTTTCTTTCCGTTTTCCTTTTTACCAAATTGCCAGACACCTATCACTGCATTTCATTGCCGCTGCTGCGGGGAAAACATTTTGACATCTCTCCTCTCAACATCCCCACCCCCCACCCGCCTCCTCTCAATATTTTCCTTTGTTTTCATTTTCTGCTTTCTCGATATTCCTCCTGCCAACCGTACCACGGCTGTATATGGTCTGAAATGACAACTTTGAACAAAGTTCAGCAGGAGAGCTGGTGGAGTCGTTGCGATAAAAGCCCCACCCCAACCCTTTCACACATACGTTTCGTATCGCTCATTAAACCCCACCCATGCCAATCCACCCTACCATACCCAACTCCGGACCGTTCCCCCAAAGTCCGAAAAATCTCTCTTTGTCGGACATCAACGCAACCCAATCAACCCTCAGCTCCCCACCACACCCAAAACAGGTATAACAGTAAACAAGTGGGCTAGTTTTTGCTCCCATAAGGAAACCTAACACAGTGTAACTTTTATTCAAGACTGGCACAACCTTTTAAACTTGAATAAAATCAGAATAAAGACAATCTAATAGTGGTGGAACAACAAGCGCAAAAACCAACAACTGAATTGTTTTCATAGTAATGACTTGACAAAACTTTGAACTTACGGAGAGGGGGCGCAGAAGGTTGAAGATGCAAAATCTAGAAACATGAAATTTAAAAAAATAAATTGCAGATATAAAAACTCCTCACCGGCTGTATAAAGGAACCATCGCAATCCCTTTAAAAGGCATTTATATTTATATTGTCTGCTCCGAGGCCTTTCACTCGCTGGGTAATCTGCCTATATTTGCGATCCTGGTGTCAAATAGAGACACTCCACAGTCCATAATACCATGGTGTTCTCACCACCAAGGGTGCAAAAAAGAATCCAGTAGCACCCCCAAGCAGCCAGCGAAGAGTAGTAAAGGAAACCAAACAGAAGTGTGGGGTGGAAAAAAAAGTTGCAAAAAAACTACAGATATTATGCAAACAGTATAAAATGTAGGGGGCAATCTTTGAGCCTACGCTTGAGGATCCACCCAAGGATGCAAGGGAGATCAAAAGACAAAACACAAAGACAGAAACAAATACAAATAACCTCGATTTAATCAAAAAACGAAATTGGAAATGAAATGAGGCAGGGAACAGTAAACAATAAACAGTAAACAAGTGGGGTAGTTTTTGCTCCCCATTTTTTTTTTTTTTTTTTTTTTTTTTTTTTTTTTTTTTGTAATGAAGGTGCTGAGGTCGGGCAAAAAAGGGGGAAATCTTTCCGAACCATTTTTAGTGTTGTCCCTGTATACCGACCTTGTCCACAAGCTCCTCCGGCCAATAGCACGTTAATCTCAACCTACACGCACACACACACGCACAGAGAGAGAGAAAGAGAGAGAGAGAGAGAGAGAGAGCTGTATAGTAGGAAAAGTAGTACTGATAGTACTAGACACACACACGATTGATAAGCGCCAGCGACAGGCTCTTCGGCGGGCTCCAATTGGACGGGCAACGCTTTATTTATATGAACGAAGGCGTGGGTTGTCAACACGCCCACAGGTTGGTTTCTAACCAGAGAACATAGACAACTACAAAAGTCCTGTCAGTACTACGTGCTGTATGTGCAGAAGAATCGTTGGAGAGAGAGAACGCTACGGATGCCAGGGAAGATGAAGTAGTCGGTACTAACTGGACGATAACTGGATCTCTAGTGAAGACTTAACTATAGTTTATAAGCTCACGACGCGCGTGCGCGTGCGCGCGGCGCGCGCGCGCGCGCGTGTGTGTGTGTGTGTGTGTGTTCGTTCCATTTTTTGTTAATATCCATCAAACAAACTGTGACTATGCCGTATTTTCGAGCAATTCATGTATTTTCACATTCTCCTTCAAGGGTGATAACTTTTCCTCGGGAGAACAGTTATTACAGCTGACTCCCTTTTCTGTCACTTTTCGTGAGTGATGCTGACTGTCATGAACAAAAATATGACGTTAATCACTGACTTTCCGTTTTTCATCGTTTTTTCTTTTTTTTTTTGGGGGGGGGGGGGGGGGGGGGGGGGGGGGGGGTTGTTGTTTGTTGTGTTTGTGTGTGTGTGTGTGGGGGGGGGGGGGGGTTGTTTGTTGTGTTTTTTATACTTACTAACATTTCCTTGAGTAAACTGTGAGAAAACCTGATTTTCCTATCATGAAGGTTTTTCTTTCTGTAAGAAGACCCTACTGATCACCCAGAAAAAAAACGCTCATGGTAACTAATTTTCATATCATCACAGTTCTGTTTTTCGAAGGATGCTTACAGGTTCCCTTTTATTACACCGTAGAGGCCCTTAACCACTCCCCTTCCCCTATATTCTCGCCCCTTCCCCCGAAACCATCATCATCCTTCAGGAAACAACGTTAATGCTTTTTTTTTTCTGGGAAATAATTTATCGCCATTTCTGGTGACATTGTCCACAGAAGATTACAGAACATGACAGAGTAACGTTCACTGGTTATGCTTGGAAATGATTCCACATCAACAAAACTAATTACTGGTGACGACAAGACTATCACACAAAAGAAACTAACAGATCAACCTTTCTTGAAC
>JADBJO010011046.1:62500-67641 GCA_016801955.1 Conus betulinus
CCTCCCTCTGGGAGTACTTCTGAGCGGGGAGTACTTTTGGGTTGTTACATGCCCTAGCGCATCAATATCGCTCTTCTAAAATTTACCTCGGGGGATGTCATCACCGACTGCAGCAAACGCATGGGGAGAGATTGGTGGAGCACTATAGGAGCCGTACCACAGGGAGAACTCAGTCACCCACACAGCTATTGAGAAACACCACCCTCCAGCCCGCCATGGAGGAGCTCAATGCCCCACTCATCATTGAGGAACTCACCAAGGCCATCGACTTGCTAGCCTGTGGTAAGGCTCCAGGTAGTGACGGCATTCCGCCAGAGGTCATCAAATCCGGCAAGGAGAGATCTCTCCTCAGTCACCTACATGAGCTGCAGCTAAAGTGTTGGGAGAAAGGGACCGTACCCCAGGACGTGCGCGATGCAAACATCATCACGCTATACAAGGACAAAGGGAACAGCAGCGATTGCGACTATCGCGAAATATCCGTCCTCAGCATTGTTGGCAAAGGCTTCGCACGTGTCGTCCTCAACAGGTTGCAGTTTCTTGCCGAACGAGTGTACCCAGAGGCACAGTGCGGCTTCAGAGCTGCGAGGTTGACATGATAATCTCCTTGAGGCAGCTACAAGAGGAGTGCCGCTTGCAAAGACAACCCTTGTTTATCGCCTTCATCGACCTGACCAAAGCGTTCGATTTGGATTGGCTGTCCCCCTAAGCTCTTGAAGATGACCATGTCTTCCATGACAGCATGAATGGCACTGTCCTGTACGACGGTTCATCTTCGGACCCGTTCCCAATCAAGAGCGGTGTCAAACAAGGGTGTGTGCCCGCTCCAACGCTCTTCGGAGTCTTCCTCTCCCTGCCGTTGCGTTACACCTTTCAACAGTGTGAAGACGGCATCTTCCTCCACACTAGGAGTGATGGAGGCCTCTTCATTTGGGGACGCCTCCGAGCAAAGACGAAGGTGCGGAAAATCCTCATCAGGGAGATTCTGTTTGCAGATGACGCCGCCCTCATAGCCCACAACAGCAACAGAGTCTGCCGCTTGAGGGTCGGGCTCTACAGCTACAGCAGGCGCTGCAACTCCACAACTGACTGATTCATTGAAAACAAAAGTAAATGAGTGAAAGAATTAGGTTGAAGGAAGAACAAAAATCATACAGTCTATCACATCCCCTCCATCCCCCTTTCTATATACTGCTCAAGAGAGTCAGCTGGGGGATGTTGTTCCACTCCTGCTGCAAGAAGTCGAAAGAGCTGGCCCAGGTTCACTGCTGGAGGGTGGTTCTCGTGAAGCAGGCGCCCCAGGACGTCCCAGGCGTGCTCGATCGGGTTAAGGTCGGGCGAGGACGCTGGCCAGTCGAGGCGGTTGACCTGCTGCTCCTCCAAGAAGACGTTTTACCACCTGGCACGGTGGGGACGGGGCGTTGTCGTCCTGGAGGATGGCGTCAGGCCCAGGGCTTGCAGGGCAGGCAGGACCAGAGGCTGAAGAATGTTGTCCCTGTACCCCACACCAGTTAGGTTGCCTTTCAACTCGGTACAGGGGGGTTCTGAAGTTCCTTCCTATGCCACCCCACACCATGATAGACCCCCGCCATACCGGTCCCGTTCGATTACGTTGGCTTCTTGGTAGCGTTTCCCCCGTCCGCCTCCAGACACGTATGCGACCATCGTGGAAGAGCCGAGCAAAAAAACGCGACTCGTCAGAAAACATCACCGGGCCCAATGCTGCCTCGTCCAGGCCACATGAGCTCGGCACCAGGTCAGTCGCGCCCTACGGTGAGCCGCCGTCAGCACAGGTCGAACAGCTGGCCGTCTTGCTCGGAGGTTAACTTCTCTCAGGCGGTTCCGAACAGTTTGGTCGGAAATGTTGACGTTCGCTGCAGCACGCAGTTGTCGCCTGAGGTTGTTTGCAGTGGCAGTTTTGTCTCAGCGCCGTCAGAACCAGCAGTCTGTCCTGCTGTCTGGTGGTGGACCTAGGCGGGCCAGACCGTCTTCGTTCAGCAGTACTACCGGTGGCGTTGAAGCGGTCACGAAGTCTTTGGATGACAGCATGATGCACTTGAAGGCGACGACCAACTTCTCTGACGCCTACACCTCTTGAAGCCAAGCAACAGCCCTCCCCGGTCAGTGTCATTTAATCTCCGTCTTGGTGGCATGGTTAAAAACACCCCCAAAAGCGGCTTTTTTTTTATACCCACTGGTCAGCAAAACTGGTTGCCATGTGTTCAGTAAAGGTTTGAATTCTATACACTGCGATGCGTTATCTAAACCATATGAAAAATGCAGGTGGCTCTTAAATTGTTTTGAGCAGCACACACACACACACACACACACACACACACACACACACACACACACACACACTGAGAAGTATATGGATTGATTTGATTAATTGTGGGATGATCAATTTGGTACCTAACTACTGGCTTAGATTTCTATGTGTACCGTGCACATATCTACTTCAGCCAACAAAGTGACATATACATTCTGAGGTGATAGCCCAGAATAGGCAAGTAACTGCTGAAGAACAAGAACAAGAACAAGAAGAAATAATAAACTTAGTAATGTTGCTTACAGCCCAGCCAGCCGGAAAGGGACATATCAAGGCTGTTACCACACTGAAGTCAACCAAAAACAAATCGACAGCAGCAGCAAGAAGAAGAAGAAGAAGAGGCCGAGAAAGTATCGTTCACTCAGAGAGCTGAGGCTGAAAATGAACTAGTGTGAAGGTAATATGATAGTGTGAGACGTTAGAGAAAGTTTTTCATACACGTTCACAAATAGGCCCAAAGGCCGAGAGGCAGCAACACCTTCCCCGAATCAGAATATGCCAGGGATTTGAGAGAGCCCGCCTGTCCCAAAGAATAATATAGCTTGTGACTGGATTTCTGTTGAACAACCCTACTAATTGATGGAATAACATGTTTTGATGCTTCTGACTTTTGGAGCTGGAGGAGGAGAAATACCGGACCTATCCACCCTTGGACACGTTGATTGTGTTTACATGTGTTATGGAAGACCTGTTGGCTGTCCGGTGTCGTTTACCTGGGGTGAGGTGGGAGAGGTATGGAAGGTTGGAGGTGTTTCCACACGTTGAACAGGGGGACATGTTCACCGATTGTGGGACAGTTGAAAGTGATTGCAGGCCTTAACTATCAGGACGCTTTAAGGTCCAACGTTTCTCCATGGGCAGCAGCAATGGCCGTAATTCTTCATTTACAGTAATGTGGTTCAGAATCGAGGCGTTGTGTGTGTGTGTGTGTGTGCGTGCGTGCGTGCGTGCGTGCGTGCGTGCGTGCGTGCGTGCGTGCGTGCGTGTGTGTGTGTGTGTGTGTGTGTGTGTGTGTGTGTGTGTGTGAACATATCCCCTGTTAATATCATTCTGTGATACAGGCATCACGCTTACAAACTTGTCAGTGTTGCGCATGAACCGTACATCCTGAAAGTGGAGCAGCCTCCTCCACGGGTTTCTGATCGAGTGGGCCTTCCGCCATTTCTACGGCTGATCTCGCTATTCAACTTGTGAGGTGGGGTGTTTTATAATTCATTTTGCATCCTGCTCATTGAAACGTATATTGTAAATCTCTATGGTCATAAACTTTAATTCCTGTCATAAAGAGAACTACGTAACAGGTGAAGTTTCGATCTTGGAGCAGACTGCAGTGATTGATTTAGTTGGAGCACTGTGATACACATGATGAATGCGACTGTTCTTGGCGTGACACAAATGACAAAAACAGTAACATGGGGATATTCACACAGTAACGAACACACACACACACACACACACACACACACACACACACACACACACACACACACACACACACACACACACACTTTTTTGCTGTCTTCATATTTTTTAATCAGACGACGTTTCCTATTCAGTCTTATTAGCTGGTAATGCATATCAAAGTGTTTTTGTTTATTTCATTTTTTGTTCACGTCCAGCATCATTTCCTCTTTTTTTTTCAGGGCGATGTGTGGTTGAAGTGGGGTGTGGGGGAATGGTGGGGTGGGGAGTGGAAAAGGGAGGGTCCTATTGTGGCATCACTTCAACTTTTCACACAAGTACATTTCAAATTATTGAGAAACACTTTTTTCTCATTGTGCCTAGATCGTGTACAGTTCTACATTTCGAATGGACATTTTGTGACCACTCTTACTGACAAAAACCAATTTGGAATCTTCCTTAGATTTTCTGGACAATTCTGCTACTGACATGCATTAACTCTCTCTCTCTCTCTCTCTCTCTCTCTCTCTCTCTCTCTCTCTCTCTCTCTCTCTCTCTCTCTCTCTCTCTCTCTCTCAGGATGGAGGAGACCAAGGTACCATTTAAAGCTTATAAGACGTTGAGAAATTCGGATGGTAATGGCAAGAGAACATGGGCTACCAATGTTCGTCATAGCTTAAATTCATATGACTTATGACTTATGTTTGGAACAACCGGGAATCGAATGTATATCAGGATATTTGAAATGTTTTTAAACAAAGAATGGTTGATTGTAGATGGCAAGACTGGCATGACCATATCTACAGCAGTGACAGATTTGCACAATGAAGACTTTTAAAAAAAAACAACACGTGACTGAACCGTACATTGAAATGAATATGAGTAGGTATTGTTTCTGACGTTGCTTGCCATCGGTTAAGATACAGTGCTCTGAAAGATAACGAATCGATCTGTCGCTTGTGTGATCAGGCAAAGGAAGATGAAATTTTTTTTAACTTTGGTGTCCTACACTCAGTGACCTTAAAGTTAAATTTATTAAGACAAAGTATCATTTTGACCCTGTAGTTTTAGAGTCAACTTATTGTTAGCAAAAAGAAATGAACTAATGTCTTCTTCGATCTTGCTATCAACATCTGTGAAGCTCAAAAGCGCATAAGAACAGTAGATTCATAATAGTTTGCGTACTGTGTATATGTGTAATTGCTTTTTCTTTCTATTTTCTTTACTCAAAACCCTTCTTGTGTGATTATTGCGGGTGTCACCCTTCAGTATGGGCTATGGCCTCAGTCTGAATAAATCGTTCGTATTTCTCTCTCTCTCACTCTCTCTCTCTCTCTCTCTCTCTCTCTTTGGTTTAGTTGTGTGCCGGATGTTGCCGCCTTGCGTTTACAGTTCCAGTACTTATGTTCGA
>JADBJO010011047.1:0-10000 GCA_016801955.1 Conus betulinus
CAGACACCCAACACACACACACACACCCACCACACAGCACACACACACACACACCACAATAGCCGCTCCAGGCTTCCGGCAGGCTGTAACTGAGAACTGTTCCCACAAGACAAACACAATAGAGGGAAGAAGAAGATCAAACAGAGATAGAAAACAAACAAACAAACAAACAAACGATGGGTGCATTGAATGAATGAATGAATGTAGGAACGAACAAACAAACACCCACAAACGAACAAAGTAATGAATGAAGGAAGGAAGAAACGAACGAATGAATGATTGAACGAACGATGATTGGACACGAATAAATTAATAAACAAATGAATGAATGAATGAAGATGAATGAATGAATGAATGAATGAATGAAATGACGATACTGATTTACTTTGTGAATAACTTTCACACTTTGCCACTCTTTTCAAAACCTCTACCTCGAATAAGCACAAGAGACAGTCAAGCTGAGAAAGACATGGAAAAGGTAAAGCGCTATCATATGGACAGATCAACCTGAGAGAGAGAGAGAGGACGAGACAACTGAGAGAGAGAGAGAGAGAGAGACAGAGAGACAGGGACAGACAGACGACAGACAGACTGCCAGACAGACAGACAGACAATACAGACAGGACAGACGACAGACAGAAACAGAAACAAGAGACAGAGACAGAGAACGAGAGAGAGAATATGAAACGAACGTCGACACTGTGACTTCAATCTTTCTTTTCTTTTTTTTTTTTTTTTTCTTTTCTCTGACCCAGACTTAGTTTAACATAAACCCACCACCACCACCACCCCAAGCCGCCCTCTATGGACACTTCCCTGATCTGCTGCTGATGATGATGACCACATGCCACGTGACAGACACGTGACAGTATCTGTAACAGCACCCAGCGCCACAGGCGCCCCCTTCCGCGTGGCATCGCCATCAATATCCAACCGTGTCAACGCAGCTGAACTCATGGGCGAAGTGCATCGCGTTGGGCATATCGCCATGGGTAGTACAAAACATAACGGTAACTGACGGCAGGAGGAACCGGGGGAGAGAGGACTGAGGGAGGCGGGTGTGTATGTGTGTGTGTGGGTAGGGGGGGGGGGGGGGGGGGGGTGTTTGAGGTGAAAGAGGTTTGGGGAGAAAGGCAAAATGTGTTTCACCGACAACACAAGATAGGCTATCCAGCCTCGTTTTCATTCGTCACCTATCTTGCTTGAAGTGATTGAAGATAAGTGATTGCTCGTTCACTTTCGGTGTCCTGATGGTTTTTTTGTATCTGCCTGAAGGAAGACCTAAGAGGTCGAAACACCACCAAATAAACACGCGCGCGCACAACACACACACGCACGACGGCACGCATACACACACACACACAAACACACACACACACACACACACACACACACACACACACACACACACACATACAACCACCACATACACAACACACACACACCACACACAGACACACACACACACACACACACACACACACACTAAGAAAAGAAAAGCTGGAATAAGTGAAGCTAAAAGATCGTTGCTCTGCCGTTTCGGCTTGCATTGTAGGCCTATATTTATTTTCACGAAACGGGCCATTTTTTCTGCATGCAGTTGAACACGCTTCAAGGACTAAAGCAGCGCCTTTGTTTTCCGTGTGGGCTTAGCAGCCACTTTTACTTATATCCAGAAGAGTTCATCTCTCCTTCACTTTTTGCGCTGGCTATGATGGCACCTATCTCCCCATCCACAAAGAGTCTTCCTGCAATTCCTCGATTCCTTGAGCAGAGGCGGAGTGTCCTTTGGCAGCTGATGAAAAAAAAAAAAAAAAGAATGATGGAAACCACAAGACATACACGACAGAAGCAGCAACAGCATCAACACAACAACTCTTTTGTGATGCATCCGTTCAATTCCCTGACATGCTATCTCTAGCAGATAAGAGGTCCGGGGGAATTAAATCTTTGGCAACGCCTGGCCTGCCTGACTCAGTGAAGACACCGCGAAGGGAGGAGGAATGGGAAGAGGAGAGAGAGAGAGAGAGAGAGAGAGAGAGAGAGAGAGAGAGAGAGAGAGAGAGAGAGCATGAAGAAATATAGAGCAGCAAGGGACGTTATTAGATACGCCACAAAAGGGCTGGTTGGGGTAAATTATGCATGCTGAGATTGGAATGTAAGAGTTCTCGAGTCTTGTCAGCGATAAAGGACGGTGGTGTTCTTCCTTGCTGCTGCTGGATTCCAGGAGCTCAGTCAGATAAGATGTGCGGCTGGGACGCCAGAGATTTGGATTCATTGGTTTAATGTATTGTAGGAGTTTGGTTTCCTCTCTGGGCAGGTGTCAGGGGCATGGGGTATCAACCAAAAAAATGCATACACGGCAGTTCTCACAACTCATATTCTGTGCACTACTGCAAACATGTACGTGCACACACTTATGAAAGCACAGATGCGGAGAGAGACGTTAGTATAGATGCACATTTAACTTTATCGAATTTTCACACGCGCGCGCGCCGCAACACACACACACACGCACACACACACACACACACACACACACACACACACACACACACACACACACACACACCAACACATACAACAAAAACAGCCTTATCTCTTCACATTTTTTATGACCAGCCATAAAACACTCAAACTTATTTTTCCCATTCATTATCAAGTAGACATTTGACATTTGACGATCTTTTTCCTCATTGTCTATCTATGTATCTAGCTATATCTATTTCCACACACACACACACACTCACACACCACACACACACACACACACACACACACACACACACCCACACCATCTATTTCCACACACACACCACAACACACACACACACACACACAGAGAGAGAGAGAGAGGGAGAGAGGAGATGAGATCCATATATATATATATATGTGTGTGGTGTTGTGTGTTGGTGGTGTTTGTGTGTGTGTGTGTGTGTTGTGTTTCTTGTGTGTGTTGTACGTCTTTGTTGTGTGCCCTGTGTGTGTGTGTTTGTGTTGTGTGTGTGTGTGTGTGTGTGTATTGTGGTGTGTGTGTGCTGTGTGTTGTGTGTGTGTGTGTGTGTGTGTGTGTGTGTGTGTGTGTGCGTGTGCGTGTGAGTGTGTGAGTGTTACTGGAAAGAGAACCAGATCGAGAAAACCTGTGTTGACCCAAATTGTGCAATGCACCTCGGCGTTTGAAAGCATGTAGATCTAGCCAGCAAAAGTTTATGCATTTTAATCATCCTTTTCGTTCAGTATGGTTTGTGGACCCTAAATTTGTAACAAAAAAGCGCTCGCAATTAGCACCCAAAAGGCTGCTTCTGCAGCCTTTGTTGTATGTTGAATACAGAGGATTTACAGACCAGTGGAAGAGCCATTTTGCGATTTTTTTATTAAGAAGAAAAGAAAGAAAAGGGAATAATGTAAGGGGGGAGGGGGGGGGGGGGGGGGGGGCGGGGGGGTGGGGGTGGGGGGGGGGGGGGGGGGGGTGTGGGGCAGTAATATGTGTTTTTGGGTTTCGATATGTGGCAGTAACCCAAGTCTCGGGGGTCGATCCAGCGTTATGCTCTCTTTTGTTTTCTTCCTTAAAATTTCTTTCCTTGCGCCTTCGCCATTTCCCGAGGATGATCATTCAGCACGGGAAGGCGCGAAACACGGATCTGGGTCAGTCTGCGTGGACTGAGTACTGGCACGCCCGGCCTATGGTTATTTCCCTTTACAAGTCTCACAGCAAATAATGGAGCACTCACATAACGGCGCAGTGTGTTCCCCCCCCCCCCCCCCCCCCCTTTCCTGTTCCTCACCCAATTCTCTTTCCAGTCGTGCAACACGTTCCTGCCTGCTGATTTGAACAAAACGCCAAGTGGAAAACACACAAAGCCTTGAAAGCGTGCAGCTCGCTTCACACTCATTTCCCACACTTGGGATGTTTACTTGCTGCTGACAACATGCGGGAAAGTTATGATATGGGAATATTTCTCTCTCATTCGGTGAACTATGAAGAGAGAGAGAGAGAGAGAGAAGAGAGGTGAGTATAAACTACAACGTTATTTTACTGACCACGCCACAAAAGACTGTGGATGTAGACTTTGAATATTCATGATGTAGGAAGAGACGATATTGCGGTCATTCAGTCGACTACCTTAAACGGAAAACGAAGACAGAAGGTTTTTTATGTAGGTACCGGCGATTTTGATTTAATCGTTCATTTCTGATCTCAGTGTCTCAAGTCTGCATACATCGAGAATTTGGGAATATACTGTGCTTTGCAAACTATAAGTGAACACACACACACACACACACACACACACACACACACACACACACACACACTGATGTTCCAACATTAACATTTACCTCCTAATGATGCATTGTTCGTTCTTTGAGTGTATTCCCCATCTTATTGTGTATACGGTACTCAAAGCACAAATAAACCTTCAAAATAACCAACGTTTGTTGTAGCGGAATTTTGAGCCTTTTGTCCAGCAGTGGTTATATTACAAGCATGACTGTTATGAACATGTGACTACTTTGGACAAATCGGGATATGTTGCCCAAACCGACACTTTTATATGTGTTTAAACCCAGCTCATGAAACATTGTTCAGTTATCCTACATTACGCTCACAGTTAAGTTGTAGCTGAGTTTATAATGAATGTCATAAGATTATGTTTCTCTTTGCAAAATACTGCCTCTCGGATTTTTTCTTTGTTTGTTTGGTTTTTTAAACTTTTTTTTGTTGTTGTTGCTTTGACTGTACTCCTGCATCTCTGAATGTACACAACAAAATAAGTCGGATAAACAGACACAACCGCTAGACAAAAAAAAAAAAACAAAAACAAAACAAAAAAAACGAATAGGTGCATGAATGAATGAACGTAGGAACGACCAAACAAACAAACAAACGAACAAACCAATGAATGAATGAACCAACCAACGAACGAACAAACGAACGAACGAACTAATGAATGAATGAATGAATGACGAACGAGCGAATGATTAAACGAATGAATTAATAAATGAATGAATGAATGACAATACTGATTTACTTTGTGAATTCACACTTTGCCAGGGAAAGGGGAAGAAAGGAATAACACACACACACACACACACACACACACACACACACACGAAAAAAAAAGAGAGAAAAAGCCGCTGGCAAAGTACAACGCTGTAGTCAATGAAACGGAACAGTCCAAATCAGCAGAGGAAGAAACTCCGTGAGCTATTGGCCCATCGATCCACCTCGGGTGTTTACTCAGGCGTGGAGCCAGCATTTGATTTGACATCCGTTCCCCCACAGAACATGGCGCTGATGAATGATATTGAAAGTGGACGCCGTCTCTGATTGAGAAGCAAAATTGTTCTCGTCAGAAGAAAACAAGAAAAGAAAAAGAAAGAAAGGAAAGAAACAGAAAAAAGAAGAGAAAAAGAAAGGAGGATTGCAGTTACTTATTTGCATTTTTGGGGGGAGGTTCTTAGAACTAGTCATAGTTGAAGGAGCTGCAGCAGCAGTTGCAGGCCTTTCAAAAGAAGAATTATAGAGGATGATACATATCTTTCAATCCACGATTTAAATAGCAGGCCTTTTTTTCTTACATACCCCCACCATACCATTCTGTAGCATTAAACATTCTCTCTTCCATTCCATCATCATCATCATCATCATCATCATCATCATCATCATCATTATCTCTGCTCCCCCCCCCCCCCCCCCACCCCACCCCATCCCCGTCTCTCTCTCTCTCTGTCCGTCTCTCTCTCTCTGTCCGTCTCTCTCTCTCTCTGTCCGTCGCTCTCTCTCTCTCTCTCTCTCTCTCTCTCTCTCTCTCTCTCTGCTCCACCACACCGACGTCGATCGATATTTGTCCACGTACCAAGATACAGAAAAGAGCACATGTTTTAGCCGGGAACTTGCATGTATAATCGTGTTAAACTGCACCACAAAAAGAGTTCAGCATAAATCTACCCACTGCTTTTGATGCAATTTGGAGCAGCACACATAATCCCACTGTGGGACAGAGAGCCTTGAAATAGAGGATGGGCCAGGGGAAATCACTCTGTTGACAGTGCAAACACTGCTCAGAGTGATGCTTTATGTTTGTTTTCTTCAGTCTCATCGTGACTGGGGGAGTTTGACACACTGACTGAATTCTTATGGTCTTCCTCATTGAAAGTGGGTTGTGGTTCCAGAATTTGTCTGCGTGCGCGCGCGCGCGCGCGTGTGTGTGTGTGTGTGTGTGTGTGTGTGTGTGTGTGTGTGTGTGTCCCAGGACCTAATGTACTCTGTTGATTTGGATTCAACAACAACAACAACAAAAACAACAACGACGACGACGACAACAACAACAACAACAACAAAAAGCCCGTCCAAGCAACCTGCAGGTCATGTTTTAAACTGCATATTTCATTTCTACAACATCGGGCACATTTGGAGAAACGGTGCAAAAAGAAAAGAAATATACATTAAGAAAGCAGTTAACAGCAAACGACTGACTGACTGAATAAACGAATGAATGAATCAATCAATCAATCAACAATCGAACAAACAAACGAACCAATTAATAATTGAATGACTGAATGAACGAAAGAACGAACGAACGAATGAATGAATGAATGAAAGAAGGAAGGAAGGAATGAAGGAATGACGACAATGATTAATTTTGTCAATTCACCACCTGCCTCTTTAGACATCTTCCTCTTCAAATTTCTACCTTCTGTAAGAAAGAGAGACAGGCGATTGAAATAAAGACAAAAGAAAAGAAAGCTCACCGTTGTACTGAGTGAAAAAAAGAGCCACAGAAGAGAGAGGCCAGAGAGAGAGAGAGAGAGAGAGAGGGGGGGAGAGAGAGAGAGAGAGAGGGAGAGAGAGAGAGTACAATGTATCGTTTACATTATTTGACATCAATCATATTCCCTTGCACCAACCGTTATAAACATCCAAATACGACGTTAAAATAAACATAAACCACCTTCCCCACTTTCCTCAAATTCCTTCAGCCTGTTCGACACTTCTTATACCCGTCTCTGTAATAGAGCCGTAGAGCTCTCACGAGGATGACCAATTGCCACGTGACAGACACGTGACAGTAGCTAGCTGGAGCATCACCCAGTGCAACAGACGCCAGCTTCTGCGTACGCGTGGCATCACCCATCCATTCTCTACGGTGTCCATTTCAGCGTGCTGGTGGGAATTTTGCATCTTTCGGCAATGCCTGCCTTGGTCAGTGAAAATAATGATGGGTGGGGGTAGGAGGCACGTGAGATGGAAGGGGGTAGAAGGAAGGGGGGGGGGGGGGGGGTTAAATGTGTCTGTTAGATACATCATAGAGCACTTTCGATGTCAGTTACGTTTTGCTGACATCGCTATTGTATAAATGATGCGGAGGTATCAAATAAAGGATGGTTCGTGGTTGAAATCCAGTGCGAAAAGCATCGATATGTTTACAGAAATAACGTTCACATGCACGAGAAGTTCAAATCAGTCTTCAACTGCAAATGTTGAGTTGTTGAGCAAGGCCTAAACCTGACTAGAAAAGCTTTCTGGTGGAGCGTTGTGGTGCGCAAGTTGATGGACGATGTTGGGCGGAGCAAGCTTCATGAAAAGGAGGTGATGCATGTTTTTTTTTTGTTTTTGCTTTTGTTTTTTGTTTTGTTTTTTTTTTGGTTTTTTTTTTTTTTTTTCATTCCCTCACATTTTCTGTCTGTTCAGTTTCCAATTAAGGGGTTGATTCGTGTATGGTTTTTTTTTAACCCCTCACACACATTTTCTGTCTGTTCAGTTTCCAAATTAAGGGGTCGGTTCGTGTATGTTTGTATGTGTTTTTACACCCACACACACCCACCCACACACACACACACATTTTCTGTCTGTTCAGCTGTCAAATTAAGGGGTCGATTCGTGTATGTTTGTATGTGGTTTTTACACCACCACCACCACCCCCCCCCCCCCCCCCACCACCACCCACATTTTCTGTCTGTTCAGTTGCCAAATTAAGGGGTCGATTCGTGTATGTTTTTTTTTTTAACCCCTCACACATTTTCTGTCTGTTCAGTTTCCAAATTAAGGGGTCGGTTCGTGTATGTTTGTATGTGTTTTTACACACGCGCGCACAAACACACACACACACACACACACACACACACACACACACACACACACACATTTTCTGTCTGTTCAGCTGTCAAATTAAGGGGTCGATTCGTGTATGTTTGTATGTTTTTTTACCCCCCCCCCCCCCCCCCCCCCCCCCCCCCCCTCCCCATTTTTCTGTCTGTTCAGCTGTCAAATTAAGGGGTCGATTCGTGTATGTTTCTTTCCCCTCACACATTTTCTGTCTGGTCAATTGCCAGATCAAGGGGTCGATTGGTGTATGTTTGTTTTCCCTCGCACACTTTCTCTGTTCACTTAAAAATCAGGGGTCGAATCGTGTGATTTTCCCTTCATACATTTTCTCTCTGTTCACTTGCCAAATCAAGGGATCGAATCGTGTCTCTCTCTCTCTCTCTCTCTCTCTCTCTCTCTCTATATATATATATATATATATATATATAGAGAGAGAGAGAGAGAGAGAGAGAGAGAGAGAGAGATGCTTTTCGTCTCGGACATTTTCTCTGTCCGTACTCCCCAACTCCCTTCCACCCCCCCCCCCCCCCTCTCCTCCCTTCCACCCCTCCCACACATGTCCTATCATTCCATCTTTCCTTTTTGTTTCATGCTTGATTCGTCATCAGCAATGAAGTGTGCGGCCAACGAACTATGCCTTTATATCATTTATGAATGGGGGACCCGTTGTAAGGACAGCCAGTCAGCCGAGAACCCCAGAATGGCAGGACACAAGAGGACGCTGGTCGGGACGCCTGTAGAAAAAGGAGACATTGACAGATACGTTGACACCTGTATTGACACTCCATGGCGAGTGCTGAGTGCATTACCTCCAACGGTTCGGAGTGGTGTCTTTGCCAGCTGGATCTCTTGGGCGACCGACATGAAAAATGGGCACTTTCGCTCCCCATTATAATGCTTGTCGTTTCGTGTTGTTTAGCATTTTGGATAGGCACACCCCGACCTCTTTCCCTGCGCCCGTCATACTCCTTCCTGTCTGCCACTCTGCTGTGATGATTATCCGTGTCGCTCATTTGTCTTGGGTGAAATGTGTGAACGTGAGACCTGCGATATTAGGACGGGCTGCTGACAGAGCCATCAATCAAGTTGCAATATAACAGACACTCCAGAAATGGGGGTGGGGGGGGGGGGGGGGGGGGGGGGGGTGGGGGAGTAAGGGTGTGGAATGTTGCAGGCAGAAGAAAATTGTGAGCAAGTTCACGTGAAATGGTTTTTTTTACTGAGTTTTGTTTGATTTGTCACTATTTCCCACTCCTGACTGCCAGTGATTGCACCAGTGTCTTTTTGAGATTGTGACTTTAGGCGATTGTGCTACTTCTCCTATTAGACTGTAGGAGATTGAGTCAAGATCCCTTGGTTTTAAGCTCAGGTAACTCTGTCAAGGTCCTCCTCTTTCGACTGGCCTTGATAACATCGTCTCCCTGTTTTGCCTCCAGCTGAGTATATCGGTCTGTCCCATGTATGACTGCAGGTTGATAACGTTAAGTACCTCCCGTTCTTTACTGCGGGTGATTGGATCGGCTTCTTCCGCCATTGACTGCAGGTAGTTGTTTTGATACTTAACACTTTTGCATGCTGGGGATTGCATCAGTATTTCCCAACTATTGATAGCAGGTGATTGCAGTAATGTTTCCAACTGTTGACAGCAGGTGATTGCGGTAATGTTTCCAACTGTTGACAGCAGGTGATTGCAGTAATGTTTCCAACTGTTGACAGCAGGTGATTGCAGTAATGTTTCCAACTGTTGACAGCAGGTGATTGCGGTAATGTTTCCAACTGTTGACAGCAGGTAATTGCGGTAATGTTTCCAACTGTTGACAACAGGTGATTGCAGTAATGTTTCCAACTGTTGACAGCAGGTGACTGCAGTATGTTTCCAACTGTTGACAGCAG
>JADBJO010011047.1:15000-17500 GCA_016801955.1 Conus betulinus
ATCACACAGCAGATCAGGTTGCCTGGATGATGGGAACGAAACAGGACGTTTCCTCTCTGATGCACTTTCTGCTCGTCAGCCCAACGCAAACCGAACATTAAGAAAAACCCATCCTGTACGTTTCGAGTTCCACGAACTGCATTCCACTTTCAAAATGAGTTGACAGTATTGCTTGGACTGCCGACAGTGTTGGCAGTTGGGGGTAGCCAGAATGCTGAGCAGCCTACTGAAAATGCTGTGAACTGAAGAAAAGAAAGAAAGAAAGAAAAAAAATAAAATATATATATATATATATATTGTGTGTGTGTTGTGTGTGTGTGTGTGTGTGTGTGTGTGTGTGTGAATGCTTATCTCCCCCTATTTCTTCAATCCAAGACATAGGAGCAAGCTTTGTTTATAATTGAATATATATATATATATATATATATATATATATATATATATATATATATATATAATCCGTTCCTTTCTTGGCTGTCACCGACTGAAAAAAAAAAACAACAAAAAACGATAAAATGTATGTACTAACGTATGTCTTTTTGTGTTTGTTTGTTTGTTTGTTTGGTCTGTATTTACAGCGCTTAAAGTCGGTTTACCTTCTGTTTCATGGCAGCAAAGACATGGTGGTTGTTCTGAGTGCCTCTGACGAATTATTGGTCATTCTAAGAAATATTAAACCCCCCCCCCCCCCCCCCCCTCCCTCTCTCAAAAGTGTGACGTAGATGATCAAAAGTCACACAAAATCGCCGTTTTAAATTTGCAGAGGTGTGTCATAGACGTGTGCTTGAAGCACCTGAATTGAAGATTTGGAATTGGGGAAAAAAACAAAGAAACAAACAAACTGTGCTCATTTATGTATGAATAGAGGAATACTGGAATTTGTGTGTGTGTGTGTGTGTGTGTGTGTGTGTGTGTGTGTGTGTGTGTGTGTGTGTGTGTGTATTAAATTCTATATTAGAACAAGAGGCAGAAGCAGAACGACATCAGCAAAAAGATATTAATGGCTGCCGCACATCGAAAGACATACGCAGCAGCAAATTTTTACTCTACAGTTTCTGTGAAAGCATGCCTTTGACGGATGGAGGGGAGGGGAAAACGGGGAAGGGGGGGGGGGGACTATATCGATATGGCACGGGTGAGAGAAAGGGTGTCCAAGAATTCCGCTAGCGCCCCCCCCCCCCCCCCCCCCCCCCCGTTCCTACCACCACTGTTCCGAAAAATAAATATATGTGAATGCACATTAAACAGCGCGTTCTGATTTTTTTTTTTTTTTTTTCTTTTTTTTTTTTTTTTTTTTATTCAATTTGTCATCTGCAAACTTTGTAGGAACAATGCAAATTACTTCAAACGTAAAGTATGAATATTTATACGTCTTTTTCTCACTCCCAACAAACAAAAGGTGATCTAAATGTCCTTTTCGCGTCAAATGCTTGTCTTTCATGACGTAATATTGCATTTTACACTTTCCGAAAAATCGCTTGTAGATCTTGGACGCTTTTTTTTCTTCTATTTACACAATGAATGAATCAATAGATATAGAAATAAATACGAACTCAGCAGAGTGTTCACTGGCCCAATTTTAAAAACCCAGATGGCTACTCTGGTCAATAGAGACAGGCGTATAAACATGAATATACTTGCTTTTCTTTTCTTATCTTTTTGTTTGTTTTGTTGTGTTTCAAATTTTTGTTGTTGTTGTTGTTGTAGTAGCCAAGTGTGTTGATTGTAATAAAAGTGATGGGGCGTGCCATGTTTAAAATATTCTGTTTGTTTGGTTCTATCAAATCAAGAAAGATGAAATGTTAAAAAAAAAAAAAAAAAAAAAAAAATTGAATGTTTATTAAGTTTGGAGAACTTATGGATAACTGTATATTTTCTAGATCTTTCTATCATGATCCAATAACAGATAAACTTCTCTTCTGTGTAAACAGAAAAAAAAAATGGTTAGCAGGTTTACAATTTCCCGAATCCGGCGTGAACTTTAATTCAAGGCTAGAAAGATCGACACTTATGTATGTTAAGTACTGGTATTGACAGACCACATCGACACGGTAAAGGGATTATCAGTGATTGTTGCCCCATTACACATAAAGTTTGTTTCTTCTATCGTCCTATTAATTTGATCAAAGGGCTAAAGAGACAGTTCTTTTTCTCTAACAATACGAGAGAGAGAGAGAGAGAGAGAGAGAGAGAGAAAGAGAGAAGTATTGAAAGACATGATAGTACCCAGCTTATCCTTGATATTTTGACAGAAACTCCTTCGTGTTGCGTTGATAAATGTGCCCATCACCGGAAGATGACAGGATGTTATTATGGGAGGGGTGATCGGTTAGGCAGCGCCATCTGTTCCCGTCGCCCAAGTTAGCAGAGATCGGGGGGGAGGACGACGTCGACGTAATCCTCTTGGATTGTGTGGCAGAAGCCATCCGAGATTGGCATTCCCACCGGGCCTTCCCGGTGTGCCAAGCCCTTCGCGCTCTCACGCGAAAAGCATTCAAAG
>JADBJO010011047.1:25000-30000 GCA_016801955.1 Conus betulinus
ACACCTCGCAGAGTAAGAGGAAGCATGTCCTGCATTTAGATATGAAGTACATAATACGTCTCACGGAGGCCGTTATCTCCTGCATCAAAATGTTGAGTATAGTTTCTTCCTGGGCGTAATTATTTTTGCTGCGTCCAGTAGCGAGTGTTGTACGTTCTGCGATAATTGGGTTTGTTTGTTTTTTTCCTGCATCAAATATCAGGTACGGTGCATCTTGCATTCCTTATTTCTGCTGCATCAAATACAAAGTATGATACCTTTTGTGGTAATCACTCTCTCTCCCTCTCTCTCTCTCTCTCGTCTCATCTCCTCTCCTCCTCCTCTCCCTCTCTCTCTCCTCTCTCTCCTCTCTCCACCCCTTCATGAAACATTCGGTTAGTACATCAGTACCTCTCTCCTCTCTCTCTCTCTCTCTCATCTCTCCTCTCCCTCTCTCCTCTCTCTCCTCTCTCTCCTCTCTCTCTCTCTCTCTCTCTCTCTCTCTGTGTGTCTCTGTGTTGTGTGTGTGTGTGTGTGTGTGCGTGTGTGTGTGTGTGTCTGTCTGTCTGTCTGTCTGTCCTCTCTCTCTCTCTCTCTCTTCTCTCTCTCTCTCTCTCTTTAACCTGCCTCGTTAAACATTAGGTACAGTGCATCTCGTGGTTTCTATTTTTTTGCAGTATCAAACATTGAGTACGGTACGTTTCTTATCACACATGGAGTGTGGTGCGTCTCGCTGTAATTATGTCTGCACAGCGCGTCTCACGGTTGATTATTTCTGGCGAGTCAAACATTGAGTATGGTACGTCTTCCGGTGATTATTTCTGCTGCATCAAGTGTCGAGAATGGTACGTCTTGCAGTGATTACTTCGTCTGCGTCAAAGATCGTCTTCCGGTGATTATATCTGCTGTGTCAAATGTCGCGTTTTCTGCTGCGTCCAAATGTCGCGTATGGTACGACTTCCGGTGATCATTTCTGCTGCGTCAAATGTTGCGTATGGTACGTCTTCCGGTGATTATTTCTGCAGCGTCAAATGTCGCGTGTGGTACGTCTTCCGGTGATTATTTCTGCTGCGTCAAATGTCGCGTATGGTGCGTCTTCCGGTGATTATTTCTGCTGCGTCAGGTATCGAGTATGTTACGTCTTGCGGTGATTATTTCCGCTTCATCAAATATTGAGTACGGTGCGTCTAATGCATCAAAATTCACTTGTGATACGTATCAAGGTGATTATTTCTGCTGCGTCAAGTATTAGATTTTGTTTTTGCTATATCAGTTATAATGCGTCCCATGGTGATCGTTTCTGCAGCATCAAATATGGCTTGTCTCTTGGCGATTATTTCTGGTGCATCAATATTGAATATGGGTGCATCTCGTGGTGATTATTTCTGTTACATCAAATATTGAACATGGTGCATCTCGTGGTGATTATTTTGTGTTGCATCAAATATTGAATATGGTGCATCTCGTGGTGATTATTTGTGTTGCATCAATTATTGAATATGGTGCATCTCGTAGAGATTATTTCAGCTGCATCAAATATTGAACATGGTGCATCTCGTGGTGATTATTTCTGTTGCATAAAATATTGAATATGGTGCATCTCGTGGTGATTATTTGTGTTACATCAATTATTGAATATGGTGCATCTCGTAGAGATTATTTCTGTTGCATCAAATATTGAACATGGTGCATCTCGTGGTGATTATTTCTGTTGCATAAAATATTGAAAATGGTGCATCTCGTGGTGATTATTCCTGTTGCATCAAGGTATCGAGTATGGTCCGTCTGTTGGTGGTTATTTCTACTGCAACAGATATGTATCAAACATTGGTCATCTTGCGGTGATTGTCTCCTGCATCAACTATGAAATACGGTATGTCTCATGGAGATTGGTTGCTTCTGAATGTACGCATGCGTTGTGCCTGATGATGCTATTTCCTGATCAAATTACCTTGAAACAGAGCCTATGTGCGGACGTGGAATCGTTTTAGTGAAAATAGATCGATCGTACGCGCGGTCGTTTCTAATTACAACAGTGGGAATATCTTAAACAAAAGAACAAGGAACGTAGTTCAAGTTTGGCCTTTTTTTTTATTTCAAAGTTTGACTTTCATTATAGCCGCGGGTTTAGTTATTGTTGTTTTACATTTAATGTTTCATTTCGTTTGCTTCATTGAGAGCAAGATACCACCTGATGCAATTCCATGATGTCTCTTTACGTGCTGCAAGACGATCTAGGGAATGACACCTGGTCCTTGATCATTAACTTAATAAAAGCGTGTCAGCGAGAAGAAGGGAAATATTGTGTGAAAGCAATGCAGTGTGTGTGTGTGTGTGTGTGTGGGGGGGGGGGGGGGGGGGGGGGGGGGGCAGAGAGAGAGAGAGAGAGAGACTGACTGACTGCGTGGCTGCTTCTGGTTTGATTCACGGAAAGCAGGCTGAAATTCAGTGATTATTGCCTTACTTCCCATGATAACGGCAGGCAATAAAACGCTATTTGTTTATACTCTCAGGAGAGGGAGAGAGAGAGATACAGAGAAAGAGAGAGAGACAGAGAGAGAGACAGAGACAGAGGGGTGAAGGGAGGAGGAAATCATAAACTGCAGCTTTTGTGTGCCAGAGCACTTTTATCTCAGGAGATTTGCAATGTTTCTCGTGATCGTGTTGCCAAGATCCGGCATAAAAGGGAGGTAATCATAATTATCTGCGCGTCATGTGGGATTGGAAAGGCCCGTTGTTGTCTGTGAAATCAGCCAGGTTCTCCAGCATCTCATGCTGTCCCGGGTCGCGCCAGCAACAACCTGAGAAATGGAGGGGGAAACAAAAACTTGGTAGCGTGAGCCATAGAAAAGCCGTTGTTGATTTTTTTTTTTTCTTTTACCCATGTCACGTGATCGACTGTTGCAGCCCGATTTGTCTAAGGTTTCGAAATGACCAACGGTAGTCAAATCTGGCAGGCATGGTAAACACCCCTTTTCACTTCTGGGTGTGTGTGTGTGTGGTGTGTGTGTGTGTGTGTGTGTGTGTGTGTGTGTGTGTGTGTGTGAAGTCAAGTCAAAATCACCGTTATTGAGGGTTAGAGAATAAGCTTTACAGCTTTTTTTTTCATTCTGCCCCCACAAATAAGAATAGATGTCAACTACAACAATGAAAAATAAGGAAATACGATGCAATGCATACGTAGAAATCCCAAAACACACAGTGTAATGAAAACAGTGTGTGTGTGTGTGTGTGTGTGTGTGTGTGTGTGTGTGTGTGTAATAAATCACAGGTTCAGCAGCTCTGTGTCTTAAAGACAACGCCTTTTCCAGGAGAAGCGAAGGCATGACAATTATGCTGGTTTACCGTTCTGCGTTTGTCACTGTGTATCTTCCTTTGTCTGTCTGCATCTTTCCTTCTTTCTGTCTCTGTGTCCATTTACTTAACTCCCTGAATCTTCCTGAACGTTCATCAGTGTTTACTATTCTCATCTGTGGTGCTTTTCTGTCTCAAGAGAGGTTGCAGGCAGCAGAGCGTGTCAACAGTAGGTCAACGAGACGCAGCGCCCCCGTCTCAAGCGGTCAGGTGCACACTCTTGTAACGGTCCTTGCGTGGGAGATGGGCAGTGCAGGCCATCAGGAAAAAAAAAAAAACCAAACTGTTACACGCTGAAACAACATTCTTGAAACTGGCCTCTCTTCTATTGAGTCGGTATCATTTTCTTTACACGCGTCGATTGCCTTCCTGTCTATCGACGTGTCGTCCAGAAAGGGAAGTGTGTGGTGCTGTTTGAAGAAGGCGACAGTCATTTGGAGAGGGTTCTTCATGGACCGTCTTCAGCCGGAGCGCCCTGTGTCTCATGACCAAATTCAGCGCGGCTTGATTTTTATGAAACAGTTTCTCTCCGACTTCAGCTGGCAGAAGACAACACAAGGCGACTTCGGTTGGCAGAAGACAACACAAGACGACTTCGGTTGGCAGAAGACAACACAAGACGACTTCCTTTGGCAGAAGACAACACAAGACAACACATGACGACTTCGGTTGGCAGGAGACGACGCAAAGACAACACATGACGACTTCGGTTGGCAGAAGACAACACAAGACGACTTCCTTTGGCAGAAGACAACACATGACGACTTTGGTTGGCAGAAGACAACACAAGACGACTTCCTTTGGCAGAAGACAACACAAGACAACACATATGACGATTTCGGTTGGCAGAAGACAACACAAGACGACTTTCTTTGGCAGAAGACAACGCAATACGACTTCAGCTGGCAGAAGACAACACAAGACGACTTCGGTTGGCAGAAGACAAGACGCCAAGACTTCGGAATGGACTTGGGATCCTAAAAGTCGTCCTCCTCGCAAATTCTTCAGCTCTGGGGGGGGGGGGGGGGGGGGGGGGGGGGTAGGAAGGTATTTTGAATACATCTTTATGAAAAATAGTGCCGTGGTAATCATGCATTAGTAAACAATTATATACCGAGACAATGTATTGCAAAGTACAATTATGTTTACAGGCACTGTGCTGTGGTGTGTGCGTGTGTGTGTGTGTGTGTGTGCGCGCGCGCGCTTGTGTGTGTGTGTTGGTGTGAATCAGTGGAATGGGATGAGGTGCCGGGGTAGAGGCAGTGCTAGCAGAGAAGAACTATGAGT
Organism: Conus betulinus; assembly: GCA_016801955.1. NCBI lineage: Eukaryota > Metazoa > Mollusca > Gastropoda > Neogastropoda > Conidae > Conus > Conus betulinus. The sequence continues at coordinate 29,621 of JADBJO010011047.1, forward strand.
TCAGAATCAGATCTGACAGAGCATGAAATGGGGGTGAAAGTGTCGTACTCGCTGTGCCAGAGAAACAACTCTACGGCAGACGGAAACGGGAAGCCACGGGCGATTTTTTTTTTGATAAATGAATCTGGCACAGTGGATACCGCAATATGGTTTGATGTTTTCACCGCGTCGACCGCTCTCGGTGATCATTGTCAGTGCACAGGCCGCCCACCGTCACACGTCTGCTTTCGTTTTGATCGTGTGATAGCAACATGCTGCAGGTCATTGGTTTTTAGATAGTTTAAATGAATTCGTTAGAATCAGCCCGCGTAGTTTTAGTAGCGCAGTTTGGATCAACGGAAATGGAAAAAGCGTTTTGAGTACAAATCAGCGCACGCACA
>JADBJO010011047.1:35000-40000 GCA_016801955.1 Conus betulinus
GAGGACCTATCCCTGTTGTACCCCATCTCGCAGAAGGATTTCCTGCTCGGGTTGTCGTCAAGGGATAGTCTTTTTCTCTCCCGCTGTGCAGGTAGGATCTCTTGATCCACTGCAACATTCCATCGTTGCTGCCCTGTCGTTGAAGTTCCTGTCGGCTGTTCGACAACGGTTTGAAACTAGTAGTTCAGCGTCAGTGTGAGGGGTATGACGGTTTATGCGATGTATTGAGTCCGAGACGCCGCCTAACATATGGAGCAGGATTTTCTCAGACTGACTTACTTAGCTTTTTCACCCAGTCTTAGATTCGACTGATTATCAAGGCACTGGTTTATTAATCTATTTGTTCATTATTATTATTATTTTTTTTTTTTTGTACACCCAGTTCTTAAAGAAACAGGGAGTACTTTAGAATGGGAACGAAGAAATGCTGTCTGTGTGTCCGTCCGTCCGTGGTCGAAATGTGTTTCCACTCGCTCCAGGCAGGCCGATCTTTCTGAAAATTTGTAGGTACGTTCATTATGGGTCACGGATGATGCCCGTTGTTTCAGTTTACCCGTTATAGCCGTTACTAACGGCTGTAACAGCCTGTAACGCTTTTTCTTCTTTATAGAATATCTCAAAAAGTACGTGGCCGATCTTTCTGAAAATTTGTAGGTATGTTCATTATGGGTCACGAATAATGCCTGATGTTTTAGTTTACTGTTATAGCCGTTACTAACGGCTGTAACGGCCTGTAACGGTTTTTTTCTTCTTTACGGAATATCTCAGAAAGTACTTGACGATCTTTGTGAAAATTAGCAGGTACGTATGTTCATTATGGGTCTCGGATGATGCCTGATGTTTTAGTTTACCCCGTCATAGCCGTTACTAACGGCTGTAACGGCCTGTAACGGTTTTTCTTCTTTATAGAATATCTCAAAAAAGTACTTGGCAGATCTTTCTGAAAATTTGTAGGTATGTTCATTATGGTTTACGAATAATGCCTGATGTTTTAGTTTACCATTGTAGCCGCTACTAACGGCTGTAACGGCCTGTAACGGTTTTTCCTTCTTCATGGAATATCTCAGAAAGTACTTGGCCAATCTTTGTGAAAAATTAGCAGGTATGTTCATTATGGGTCACGGATGATGCCCGATGTTTAGTTTACCCCGTTACAGCCGTTACTAACGTCTGTAACGGCCTGTAACTTTTTTTCTTTATAGAATATCTCAAAAAGCGCTTGGCCGATCTTTCTGAAAATTTGTAGGTATGTTCATTATGGGTCACGAATAATGCCCGATGTTTTAGTTTACCCCGTCATAGCCGTTACTAACGGCTGTAACGGCCTGTAACGGTCTTTTCTTCTTTCATGGAATATCTCAAAAAGTACTTGACCGATCTTTGTGAAAATTAGCATGCATGTTCATTATGGTCACGAGTAATGCCCGATGTTTTAGTTTACCGTCATAGCCGTTACTAACGGCTGTAACGGCCTGTAACGGTTGTTTTTTCTTCGTGGAATATCTCTCAAAAGTACTTGGTCGATCTTTGTGAAAATTAGCAGGTATGTTCATTATGGGTCGCGGATGATGCCCGATGTTTTAGTTTACCGTTATAGCCGTTACTAACGGCTGTAACGGCCGGTTTTTTTTTTCTTATGGAATATCTCAGAAAGTACTTGGCTGATCTTTATGAAAATTAGCAGGTATCTTCATTATGGGTTTGGATGATGCCCGATGTTTTAGTTTACCGTTATAGCCGTTACTAACGGCTATAACGGCCCATAACGGTTTTTCTTCTTTATGGAATATCTCAGAAAGTATGGGGCCGATCTTTCTGAAAATTTGTAGGTATGTTCATTATGGGTCACGGATGATGCCCCCGTTGTTTTTGTTTACCGTTATAGCCGTTACTAACGGCTGTAACGGCCTGTAACGTTTTTTCTTCTTCATGGAATATCTTAGAAAGTACGTGGCCGATATTTTCTGAAAATTTGTAGGCGTGTTCATTATGGGTCACGGATGATGCCCGATGTTTAAGTTTCCCGTTATAGCCGTTACTAGTGGCCCATAATGGTTTTCTTCTTTATGGAAAATCTCAAAGTTCTTGGCCGATCTTTCTGAAAATTTGTAAGTATGTTCATTATAGGTCACAGAATGCCACATACTTCATGGACTCCAACGCCATGCGCTTTGGTGGGAAACGTGCACATGAGTCGTAAATCAACCCGATACTTGCAGTGTGGGCGCGCTTATCGTTCTTGAGTTTCAGGACGTGGATTTGCGCTTCCTCTCTCTCTCTCTCTCTCCTCTCTCTCTCTCTCTCTCTCTCTCTCTGCCTGTCTCACACACACACGCGCGCGCGCGCGCAAGCACCCACCCACGCACGCGCGCGCTCTCCCAAACCTATCTCGCTCGCGCATGTACTGACTCGCTCATGCACCTATGAATGCACGCCCCCTCCCCCTCCCCCCCCCCCCCCCCCCCCTCTACCCCTCCACACACTTACATACATGCACACCACATACACACACACACACACATGCACACACCCACACACACACACACACACATACCCACACCACACACACACACACCGCGCGCGCCGCGCGCGCGCGCACGCGCGCGCACACACACACACACACACACACACACACACACACCCACGCGCGCGCCGCACACACACACACACACACACACACACACGCCACACACATTCACACATACACACACGCGCGCGCGCACTGCACCTACACACGCACACGCACGCACACACACACACACGCACACACACCACACACACGCACATGCACACCACATACACACACACGCGCCGCGCGCGCGCGCGCGCGCGCGCGCACGCTCACACACACACACACACACACACACACACACACACACACACACACAAGCTCTGCGCAGTGTTAACACAGACAGTAATGTAAGTCGCAGCTAGTTGAAGCCGACTCCATTTGGCCACAATAGGCGGCAGAGCGGCCTCGTGGCCCCCCTCAAGGGTCTTAACAAAGGAGACCGACAGAGGGCGAAGAGAGTGGTCATGGCGACAGATGAAATCCTAAGGGCAGGGGCCCCGCGGACACCGGTTAGAACAATACATTCTATTTCAGTCAACTCAGCTACCACTGTGGGGAAGTGGGGAGGGGAGGAGGGGGGGGGGGGCTTGGGGGTTGGTGTGGGGGGTGGGGTGGAAGACGTGGTGCGAACTGATGAAGAGAACTCGTAACGTTCTTCAAGGCGCCAGTTAGAGCTGCTGTGCTGTATCTCTTGTCTCTGTGACCCGTTCCTTACCGTCAGTGCCGTTTGACTTTTTTTTTTTCGTTTTTTTTTTTCGGGGGTGGGGGGGGGGTGGGGGTGGGGGTGTCGTGCTGTGTTTGTATTGGCGGCGCTTCACGGCTGTCCGAATCACGGTTGTCAGAATGAACTGCTGTCTATGCTTTGGTCACACTCTTATCAGAAAGGGGCTCCTCTCTCTCTCTCTCTCTCTCTCTCCTCTCTCTCTCTCTCTCTTCTCTCTCAGTGTGTGTGTGTGTGTGTGTGTGTGTGTGTGTGTGTGTGTGTGAGACTCTCTCATATCTGTTTCTCTCTGTCTGTCTGTCTTTTCTCTCTATTTCTTTCCCCCCCCCCCCCTCCTCTCTCTCTCTCCTCTCTCTCTCTCTGTCTCTCTCTCTCTTTCTCCCTCCTCCCTGTATCTGTCTCTATGTATCTCTCTCTGTCACTCTCTCTGTCTATCTGTGATTGTCTGTCTCCCTGTCTCTCTCTATCCCCGCCCCACCCCCCCATCCCCCCCCCCCCCCCCCCCCCCCCCCCCCCGTTTATGCGGATAAATAAAAATTACTGTTTCACTGACCAGGAGCGTTTCAAAACCAAAGTAGTTTTAAACTTGTATGAGCGGATAATAGCTCAGTAATAAATGCAGGTTTCTGTAGGTTCACACAGGTCTGTTGCCTGTTCAGAAAGGGTGACACGATTCCCTGCAATCTGGCCTTTTTTTTTTTTTTTTTATTTTGAATAGTTTGTCGAGGAGGACATGTTGTAAATCAATCTTTCAGTGTCCGCAGCTCTTGATTGAATCGGCAGGGTTCATATAGGTCTGGAAAAGTCTGGAATTTGAAGTCCATTTTCTAGGACCTGGGAAAGTGTGGGAAAATCGCACTGTGGCCTGGAAATTGAAGAATCAGGCACAATTGTTTGATAATATGTATGGCTGCTTTAATTTTCAGCATCGTTTAGTGTTTATGATGCAAAAAAAAAATATATACTCCGTGCCCTCAAACGTGATATTTCGTCTGTCGTGCGTTTGTGTGTGTAACACCACTTTAAGACATTGCGTTATGAACAAAGTCTTGAAAGTGGTGGTATTAAAAAATGCAGGTCTGGCCTGGAAAAGGTCTGGAAAAGTCTGAATTTTGAGTTGCATTTCCTGTATGAACCCTGGGGGGTTATTCTTTTTCAATGTGAGACTGCGAACTCATGCATCACTACCGTGTTGGCCTTAAGATTGAAACAGAAGTTTAAAACAAATCTTCAGATTGAAATTGAAGTTTAAAACAATCCACAAATAAAACGTTTCCTCCGTACTTGTTTTTCTCTCAAACAACACGTGATTTCTTGCGGAAATACAGTACAAAATCTGGGGTTAGCCAACGGTTTCAAAAAAAAAAAAAAAAAATCGTAATCATTTGTTTTTGACACTTGGCCACCTGCTGCAAGGCCAGTGCACATTTTTCACGTGCACATTATTAGCAAGTTCACCACACATTTTCAGAGACTGTGTGAAAGACGTCACTTTTTCACTTGCACATTAATAGCAAGTTCATCACATATTTTCAGGTGCTCATTTTCACGTGCACACAAATAGCAAGTTCATCACTCATACTCAGAGAGGACTGTCAAAGACGTCACCTCTTCACGTGCACACAAGGGGCACGTTCATCACACATTTTCAGAGGACTGTGAAAGCCGTCACCTCTTCACGTGCACACAAGGAGCAAGTTCATCACA
>JADBJO010011047.1:47500-60000 GCA_016801955.1 Conus betulinus
AGGAGTATGAGGGACTGGGTGGCTTTTGGTATGAAAGACGGCTGACAAAGCTAAGAAGAGAGAGAGAAGCGATTTTCCGCCCCAGAGTCGCAAGCTGACAGACAGTTGGTCTGAGTGTACTGAGGCAAAGAGTAAGTTCCAGTGTTGTGGTCAGAACGGTGGCGTGACTGAAATACCTGGAGGCGGTTGGCGCAGGAGGTGGAAAGAGGGGAGCGTCGGAAACAGGTTGATAGGTTTTCAGAATTTTTGGATCGAGGTTGCTTTTTTTTTTCTTCAGAAGTTTGACGACTTGAGTTTTGAAACCAGACGAGATTTTTCCAGAGAATACATGAGTGGAACGCGGGACAAAAATCTCTCAAAACTGTTTCAAAGATCAAGAAATTGACACGTTTTTAGGTGGTCATTTCTCACAGAAACTCAGCTTGGACGTCGGTATCCCGTCAGCCTTTCGAGAAAGCACAGCAGAGACTGTCCTTTTTTTTTAATGTCAGCTGCAGAAGAAGTTTGCTGTTAGTGTAATTATGGTGGAGAGTCCAGACCATGGGTTATCGTCCTGTCATTGATCGCCGTCTGGTTTGGATCTACCTCAGCCAGAGATGAAAGAAAAATATGGTTTGTACCGCTGTAAATACAAGAGGAGGAAGGGTGCATGGGGAGGGGGGGGGGGGTGCTGGGGATGGGGGGGGGGGGGGGGGGCATGTGTTCACTCTACGCAAAGCATGATCCATCATTTTCCGGTAACACACCCAGCTAAAACCATCTGAAGTGCCAAACAAGCCACCAGAAGAACAAGTTCTGTCCATGAGAGTTAACACGGTGTGTGGTCTCTGTGTATGTGTGAGAATGTGTGCGTGCGCGCGATGCGCATGCTGCATGTGTGTGTGTGTGTGTGTATGTGTGTGTGTGTGTGTGTGTGTGTGTGTGTGCACGCGCGCGCGCGTGTGTGTGCATGCATGGGTGCATGTACCCCAGGACACATGCTCTCTCTATTTCATTCTGTCAGATACTCACACACACTCGCACGCACGCACGCGCGCGCACACACACACACACACACACACACACACACACACACACACACACCATCTTCACAAACACACATACTCACTCACTCTGTGTGTGTGTGTGTGTGTGTGCCTGTGCGTGCGTGCGTGTGTGTGTGTGTGTGTGCGCGGCCGCTCATTCCGACACCCCGTCCACAGCCACAGTCGGCCCCGCCGCAGCCCCGGCACCGACAATCCACAGGGAGCAGTCAATGTCAAGTCGTCAAGAGGCAACCCACCGGAGGAGACACTGCACTGCTGCCGAGTCACTTCGGTGGTGTTCAGTGGCGCCTGTTCTGATCTAACATACGCAGGACACCACCTACTAAGCCCCCTACTGACGACAATAATTGCTTAGTCGCGGAGCCGGCGTGAGTGAGCTCTCCCTCCGGAGGGCGCCACCACGTCCGTCCAACGACAGCCCCCATGGACTCGCCGATACCGGTGACCCCGACGGAACCAAACCAAGACCACAGACGTGGAGAGGACATCGAAACTGAGGTCACCATGAGAGCAGGGCATGAAGGGCCACAGAATTTGAGACTTTTTTTTTTTTTTTTTTTTTTTTTGCTGCTGATCGATGAGAATGAGGATGATTAAGATGATGCTACGGATTTCCATTTCGGTCTGACTCGACTGTGTGGTCCCAGTCTTCCCAACTGAGTCCGCAGCAAACTCAACTCTTGGTAGGAGTCGGTCGGGGCAGAAAAACCCCCACATGACTCTGATGGGATTGGAACCCACGACCTCCCAGCCGGGAGTCCGCGACGCTAATCACTTCGCCACGGCGGCTGGTCGAACTGGGTTTTTTTTTTTTTTTTTTTTTAAACCAACGTCAGGTGCGAAGTGGTTAGCGTCGCGGACTCCCGGCTGGGAGGTCGTGGGTTTGTTTCCCATCAGAGTCATGTGGGATTTTGCTGCCCCGACCGGCTCCTTCCCAGGGCTGAGTTTGCTATGGACTCATTTGGGAAGACTGGGCCACACCGTCGAGTTTCATCCACGTAATGGATGCGTCTCTGAGAGTGTTGCTCAAATTTCCTGACCAACACTGCAGGTGTCTGTATCTCTCGGGCCTGGTTGACGCCGGGATACATTATGAAAGTAGGCGTAGAGTACAGCCCTGTCATGTAGTCTCAGACCGAAATGGAAATCCGTAGCATCGTCTTCATCATCCTCATTCTCATCAATCAGAATGAATTTGAAAAAAAAAAAAAAAAAAAAAAAAAAAAAACCTGATTTGTTTTGTCGTGGCAGTCAAATTATTTACTTTTTTTTATTTGCTTACAGGGGCGGGGGGGGGGGGGGGGGGGGGGGGGGTTGCTTATGATAGTTTAATTTTGTTCCGGTAGAAGAGTTTGGGAGACGGAGAAAGGAGTTGATAGTATTTGGCGGGGGGGGGGGGGGGGGGGGGGGGCAGTGGGAAGACAGGAAAAAAGGTCCCGGAGCTGGGAAAGGGATAGAAGGAGAGGGGGGCGGTAGACCAGCTTTCGGGATTAGTTTCCCCACACATTGCCGAGGCGAAATCATGACTTAGGCGCTGCAGTCGAAACCATTTCGTCAGGAGAAAAAGAAAAGTCGTTAACATCGACAGAGATGTTGTGATCGGCGGAAATACCGGTGACAGGTAGTATTCGGAAGATGTATAGTCGGAACGATCTGTCGCACATGCTGTCAACGCAGTGTCGTTTGTCTAGTGACTTTATGTGGGGAGTCGGCGGTAGCGAGAGTGTTGCACGTGCCGGCAGCAAAATCCTGTAGCAATGTTTCGTGAAATTCGTGCCTGGAGCCGAGGGAAGAACTTACGCTATCGTCAGGAATGAGGTCACTAGCAACGTGAAGGCTGTGGTTTAAAAAAAAAAAAAAAAAAAAGGGTGCATGCGATTGGTACGCTTTCTGTGTTTCATTAGTCTGTATTATTTGGGGCTGGGCCCGGTAGTCCGACGTTTCGATAGTCCGACACATCGGTAGTCCGACACCCCACGTTCAGATGTTTCGATAATCCGACACAGTAATAAAAAGTAGTGATAGTCCGACGTCCCACGATTCCGACAATTCCGACTCGTTTCGATAATCCGACACACAACCCAGTTTTATAATTCTCGTTAGTCTGACATATTGAAAGTAAAATCTCTCTCTCTCTCTCTCTCTCTCTGGTATTGTCAACATTTAACCCCACTTCCTCTGTCGCAAAAAGCAATGATACCCGAATGTGGTTTCAAAGAAGACCGTGCGGCAATCTAACTTTGAAGTCGGACTATCGAAACGTCGAAATCGTGATGTGTCGAACTATTGGCACAAAATAAAACATTACAAAACAAGTTTCGTTGGTCCGACAAAATTGTCGGATTGTCGAAACGTCGGAATCGTGATTTGTCGAACTATGGAAACGTCGGAATCGTGAAGTGTCGGACTATCGGACTCAAACCTATTATTTTTACATATTGTTAATCGTGATTGATAAAATCCAGCACGTCATTGACAAAGACCAGTTTCAAAGTAGGGTGGATGCATGGACAAAAATTGAATCGAGAGCGAAAACACAATGTCTGCCCCGCCAAATGACAGAACAAATGACAAAACCCACACCTCGGCGTTTGAAACCTTTTTTTTTTTTTTTTTTCGGTCTTCTTCTTCAGGCAAGACACGCAATGTTGAAGACAAAAAATGGTATTCAGGACGATGAAAACGAAGGACAAAGAGAGAATCACCCGTCTCTTCGATCCTGGCTGCAAAACTACGTCTTGGGTGAACCACTAAACCTGCGGAATGGAAGTGGGGTTGAAGGGAAGACAACATGGATTAAAGGAATGATGATGATGATGATGATGATGGTGATGAGAGGATGGAAACTGCAATAGTAAAATCATCATTATTGTTATTATTGTTGTTATTATTATTATCATCATCATCATCATCATTCCGATTATTACTATTATAATCATTATTATTATTGTTGTTATTGTTATGATAATGATGATTATAAGGAGAGTAAGAACAACAGCGATGGTGATGATGATGATGATGATGATGATGATGATAGTAATGGTAGTGTAATCATTTAATGATAATACTAACAATAGTAATTGTAGTAATGGTAAAAACAGTGATAACAGATGATAAGGAATGAGGAAATGAGAGGATAGTTACGATCATGTGGCTATGGCAGCAACGATAATGATGATATCCATGCTGAGGAGGAGGGGACGAAGAAATTGAAAATGAGAAAGAAAGTAAAATAGTCTAAGAAATATACCAATCGTTGTGATGATAATCATAATTCAAATTACAAAAATGATAATCATAACGATACAGTTAATTGGAAAGCTAGTGAGATAACATCTAAGAAATACACTGATGCGTGGAAATTTAGAATGGAGTTCATCATATGATATGAATTACGAAAGTGTTGATGATAAAGATTCTACTACTACTGCTACTGCTACTACTACTACTATTACTACTACTACTACTACTACTACTACTACTACTACTACTAATGATGATGATGATAGAATTGATAATAGCATGACCGTTGTAATAATGATGATAATGATAATAGTAATAATTATTATGCATAAATGCAAAAAATGTGAGGCTAGTGGAATTATTTGTACTACTTTGCAACGATATCATAATCGCTGGCAGTACTGTCTTTTCATTCATAATGCTCTTTGGAAAGCATTACAAATACATATTTGAAATACAAAAACTCCTACCACAAGTAAGTAAGTAAGTATGATAAATGTATTTTTGAGGGAATCAAAACATCGGCATGAAGTTGACGAACACACTGCATATTGAAAGTTAAAACATGCTCTTTTCTCTGCCAATGGTAAGTATGCAAACCATTTAACTTTTTCATGACCGATTACTTATTACAGTCATTCAAATCATTTGAATATTGCTATGTTTTTAATAACAGTCGTATCAGTACATTTTGATAACTTATTATTTCTATATGATTTCTTAATTTACACACAATGCCCACTTAATGTGTGTGTGTGTGTGGAAAAGTTTTTTTTTTTGAGGTTGAAAAATGACAATGATAGTAATAATAATAACATTGATGGTAATGATAATAATCATGACAATAATGATAATTATAGGTGGAAAGGAATAGGAATGATCGATGAGTAAAAAGCTTACTGTACTGTGGAAACGGGAGGAGAAGAAGAAGCACACACACACACACACACACACACACACACACACACACACACACACACCACACACACACACACACACAAAGAAGAAGTAAATAAACAAATAAATAAAAGGGGGAAAGGAACGAAGACAATGTGTGTGTGTGTGTGTGTGTGTGTGTGTAAGGGGAAGTGTTTGCAATGGAAAGAAAACCAGAGCAAGAAAAGGGGTGCATAGACGAGTGAATAAGGAATAGATCGATGGAAGAAATTGGAGACAGCGAAAAGAGAGAAGAAAATAGCTGTTACATATACATGAGGTGAAGAATGAGTCGCATTGTATTGTGTCAGTGGAGAGTACCGTGGGCTGGTATTGTGTGAATGGACTGGCACGTGCTGTTTTTTTTTTTTTTTTCAATTTTGATGCCAAGTGGTCGGAAGGTCCCTCGACTGGCAGTAAGATGGGATTCCTGCATAGTACGCTGAAAGTTGTTTCTCTGTGTGATTACCATAGCGCCAGGATTTAGACATGGTTGCTGTTGTGTTTGGGGAAGGTTGAAGTGCAGGGCGACTGGATTGGATCGGTCCTGGCGGACGTCGGCCAGGTGTTCAGAGATGTATGTCTCGAGTGACTCTCACCTGTATCTGTATCTTACACCACAGTTCACAGCGGATAGCATGCACGATGTTGCGGTTCTGACAGGGTAATGTGCGTTCAGTTTGGAGCGAGCCTTTTGGACCAAGTAGGTCGGTGGTCTGGCCTGGTGAGAGGGAGGTTTTGCAGCTGGGTTTCGAGCAGGAGAAAGTATCAGTGTGGCGATCTGTGTTCAGTTTGGTGCGCACCTGTCTGTGTTGGAGGTGCTTGTTGCGCCTGAACGTGATCATGGGTTACGTGCCACATTTATTGAAAAGGACCAAGTTTCCTTCCTTGGATGCCCAGATTTGAGGAAGTAACGTGCTGATAAATATTGGTACAGTTGAATTTCAGGTGGTTTGTTTTCTCCTTAGTTCTTTTCAATTTACGGATGTTTATTTTTTTTTTTTTTCAATTGTTCAATTGTCAAAGCAATATGTAAGGAATGCATATTCTGCGTATGACTTTCATAAAGGATACTGATGTGTCGAGGTTCCAAGCATTTCCTGGTTTTTTGTTCATCCGTAAGCAAGCTGATCTTTTCAGTTTAATAGAAAAGGTGTGTGTGTGTGGGGGGGGGGGGGGGGGGGGGGGGCGGTCTGTGTGATATACTACACTGACAACACCAGAGCGTTTAACACGAGTCGGACCTCGAAACACCTCACTTTGAAAGAGTACCCTAAGCACTGAACCCAAAGTGCATGGACTGACCAAGGCTGTTGGAGACCGACTCCTGGACGTAGTCACCAAATTTCACAGGCATTCAACCGTTTGTTACTCCCGTTTTGTTTTGTTTTGCTTTGTTTTGTTTCCCCCCTCCCCCTCTCTCCCATCTCACGCCATCCAGCCCACCGCTTCTACCCACCATTTCTCACCTTCCCATCTTCATCCCCATCCCCATCACCAGTGCCCAGACTTTTTTTTTTTTTTTTTTTTTTTTTTTTGCGTTGAGACCAAGGTCGGTGAAACGGAAGATGTGGAAGACAATGTCTGCAGGGTGAAGACGATGATACAGTGTGATTGGTAGGCAGACGTCCAAAGACGCGCGGTTCTATCGGATTGATGGCTGGACACACCAGTTTAACGAAATGGAAATCCGCCGCTTGGTGGAGAATGAGGCAGAAGAGAGAGGCGGCGAGGGACCTGCAGATCAGGATCTGTAATAAATATCCACGTGCTGTCAGCCCAAGCTGTGGAAAATTTTTTTTTTTTTTTTTTTTTTTTTTTTTCTTTTTTTGGGGGGGTGGGGGTGGGGGTGGGGGAGGCACATGTGGAATATGGAAAGAGGGCTTTCAGATAAAAAAAATCCTACCAAAGAGCAAGAATTTTGAACCCCTGTGTTTTTTGTTTTGTTTTTTTTTTTTCGTTCACACTCCACAGCTGCACTGCCCGTTGTGTAATCTATGCCCAAAATTGATGAGTTCTACACGCTACAGGTAGACATCACATAGTGTCATTACCGCCTGACGTTATGTGGGTTGTACACACCACAGCAAGACACCCTTGTATGTTATTACTGTCAGGTATTGATGAATTGTACACACTACAGCTCGGCAGCCTAATGTGTAATTACTGTCAGATATTACTGAACACTGCACATTGCACCTAGGCATGCTAATGTGTAAATACTGTCAGATATAACTGAACTCTGCTCTTTACAGCCAGACATCTGAATGTGTAATCACTGGCAGGTGCTACGAAACACTACATACTACAGCTAGATATCCTAATGTGTATTCACTGCTAGGTATTACTGAACACTACACGTTACCGCTAGATATCCTAATGTGTAATCACTGCTAGGTATTACTGAACAGTACACACTACAGCTAGACATCCTAATGTGTCATGACTGCTAGGTACTACTGAACACTACACACTACAGCTAGATATCCTAATGTGTAATCACTGCTAGGTACTACTGAACACTACAGCTAGACATCCGATGTGTGATCACTGCTAGGTACTGCTGAACACTACACACTACAGCTAGCCACCCAGTGTGTCACTACAGCTAGGCAGCCTATGTGTAATCGCTGCTAGGTATTGCTGAACACTACACACTACAGCTAGATATCCTATGTGTAACCAGTGCCAGGTATTACTGAATACTACAGCTAGATATCCAATGTGACATCACGACCAAGTATTACTGAATGCTGCACACTACAGCTAGACATCCTAATGTGTCATCAATACCAGGTACGCCTGAACAATGCACACTACAGCTAGACATCCTAATGTGTCATCAACGCCAGGTATGACCGAACAAATGCACACTACGGCTAGACATCCTAATGTGTCATCAACGCCAGGTATGACTGAACAATGCACACTACAGCTAGACATCCTAATGTGTCATCAGTGCCAGGTACGCCTGAACAATGCACACTACAGCTAGACATCATAATGTGTCATCAGTGCCAGGTATGACTGAACAATGCACACTACAGCTAGACATCCTAATGTGTCATCAACGCCAGGTATGACTGAACAATGCACACTACACAGCTAGACATCCTAATGTGTCATCAACGCCAGGTATGACTGAACAATGCACACTACTGCCCAGCTTCCGCTCAAATAATTTCTGTCGGAGTTAATTCGAAGATAAGACTCGGACATACCGTGTAAATAAATCTATTCATTGTGCAAGGTCAGAAATCTTAAACGGTGTGCTTGTTTAAAAATATTTTTAAAAAGTAAAGAAAGAAAGGGGAAAAAAAGCGTCCAAAGATGCGAGCGTGTAAGAAAACGATGACACGAGTCCGGGTCTGGCACCTGAATGTCCGGGAGGACATCGGAGCACAGATCAAAACACGATCCTGCTGGTCTGAACGGATGGCTGGAAGTGACAAGACTGGCTCTCTCCCTGGCACTGCTGACAGCTTGATTTTGATTGTTCCCCCAACCCCCCCCCCCCCCCCCCCCCCCTACCCGGCCTCCCTCCGTCACTGATCAGGCGACAGAACTGAAGTGGCAGAATGTGGCGGTGATTCCTGTCGGTGACGATGACTGGGGTTTTCTGATGATGGTTGAGCCGGGGAGAGGAGCTGTGGGCTATAATGCCCGGCACAGCCCAGGGTTCGGACAGCGCCAGACAACTCGCTGATCCCCGTAGATTGCTGTGTGTGTAGTACTTTAATTTAACGTCTCTTCACCTCAAGTGACATTAGACACAAAAAAAAATGCATGTGAGAGAATCTTTTTTAAGTGTTTAAGTGTGTTTTTGAGTAAATGTAACATCAATGCCATACTTAAGTTTCGGGTTCTACAAACACAAATGATCTCAACATTACCAACAACTATCAAAGAAAAATACCAACAGAACTAGAATGCAAAGTTTCTGAAAACAACTTAAGAAGATTAAGGTCATTAACTATTTTCTGTAATGTTATTGGATTTCGATGGTTTGAGCGCAGTACCTCCATTTTTTGAGCATTTGAGCTTTTTGATGGCAGGACAGTGCAGAAGCAGATGATTCGTAGAAATTTGGCTCCCACAAACACAAATAACAATGTGCCCCCGTCTCATTGTGCCCCCGTCTCATTGTGCCCCCAGTGTCGTCTCATTGTGCCCCCGTCTCATTGTGCCCTCTCATTGTGCCCCCGTCTCATTGTGCCCCCGTCTCGTTGTGCCCCCGTCCATTGTGCCCCCAGTGTCGTCTCATTGTGCCCCCGTCTCGTTGTGCCCCCGTCTCATTGTGCCCCCAGTGTCGTCTCATTGTGCCCTTGTCTCATTGTGCCCCTGTCTCATGACGCTAACCACTACGCCACGGGAGCTGATTGAATTTAATGAAATTTTGCACTTAGGTCCGTTGTCACCTAAAGAATTTGAATCATGTCATCATAGCATGTCATCATAGACGGGGTCACAATGAGGCGGGGTCACAATGAGACGGGGGCACAATGAGATGGGGTCACATGAGACTGGGTCACAATGAGACGGGGACACAATGAGACGGGGGCACAATGAGACGGGGGCACAATGAGACGGCATTTTGGGGGCACAATGAAATGGCTATTAATTCAGCAGTGAAAATGGAATAATGTCTACCAATATTATAACGTTTCAATGTTTTCAAGGAAGGAATAAAAAATGCTGATCCTGCACTGCCATTTTCTATTACAGACCCGTCTGTGTAAATCTTGATATAATCAGTATACTTGTTTTCAATGCTTATGTTTACTAAATTTTTCCAGATATTTGGAGATTGATTTTTGTTTAAATTTGTATCATCAACATCAAAAGCAGGTTTAATATGCTCCCAGGGAGCTACTTGTGAAACAGGTGGCTGAGTAGCTATTTCTTGGTGTTTTAATTCTTTAGCATTGATTATATCGGTGGCATAGGAATTGATTGATTGTAAAGAGTGTATTGTTTGCTGCATGTGTGTGTGTGTGTGTGTGTGTGTGTGTTGTTTTCCTTCAGCCCCCGATCGACCGTTTCCAACATAGAAACCACACACACACGTGTGTGTGTGCGCGTACGCACGCGCGCGCGCGCACACCCACACACACATACACAAACACGCGCGCGCGCACGCACACACGCACGCACACACACACACACACACACACACAACACACCACACACACACACACCACCACGCGCGCGCACACACACACACACACACACACACACACACACACACACACACACATCTCGGTTCTCCAGGGCAGACAAACAATGTGACGAGCCAGAAAGTCAGTCCACCACCTCGAAGTTCTGTGTTTCTTTGGTGTGTTTTTTTTTTTTTGGTTTTTTTTTTTTTCTCATTCCTTAGTCTGGCTTGTCGAAGCTCCTGGCATTCCAAACGCGTTGCCTCTGTAAGGTCGTTTTGTTCGTCCCATTCAGTTGGCAGTCCGGGCCGGTAGCGTAGGAAGTTGTCAGACCGAACTTGGGTTTAATTCTGCCACTCAGTCGGTGGCTGTGTTTACGGGCTCACTAATGGGGGGGGGGGGGGGGGGGGGGGGGGGGGGGGGTGGTACCTCATTAGAGACTGAAACGACGGCTTGTCAGCTCTTGGTCTCATCTTGTGACTGAACGTACCTCCCGAAGTCTAGGGTTACCCAACAAAACGGCGTGCTCCGGATATGTGTGTGTGTGTGTGTGTGTGTGTGCCCGCCCTGCCCTGCGTCCCGTCCATGAAGGATCATCATAGATCAGGTTCAGAGAGTTGCCGTCTTCGGTATGTGTGTGCTGTTCGTTGTGTTGCGGGTCTGTGTCTGTTTCACGTTGTCCCTCCTGTTTCTGTTGTACAGCAGCACCCATAGGTGGCAGGTTTGGGAAGGCGCTGGAGTGTGAAGCGGTCCTGTGGGTGACGGGGACGAGCGTCAGTTCACTGCAAACGCTGTGTGCGATATACGTACTGCGAGTTCACCGTCACAACTGCTGTCCACATGTCGGAGGAGTTCTCGCTTAGGGAGAAGAGAGTCGGCTGAAGCCTGGGAAAATGAATGGTTCCCTGAACAACGAGAGAGAGAGAGAGAGAGAGAGAAGAGAGAGAGAGAGAGAAGGGGGGGAAGGGAGGGAGGAGGGAAGGGAATAAAATTGAATGGACCCCCCACGCTGTCAGCATCGAGATTATGTTTTCACTTTCATTGAAGCTCTCAGGTACCCCATTTCAACTCAACTTCTCCCACCCCTCACTTACACCCCCATCCTTCTTCTTCTTCTTCTTCTTTCTTCTCTCTCTCTCTCTCTCTCTCTCTCTCTCTCTCTCTCTCTCTCTCTCACTCTCTCTCTCTCTCTCTCTTCTTTTTCTTAAGCAAATATTTGAAGTTGTTTCCACGGACAGAGACGGAGAAGTAAATCACGGGCAAACAAGCCCCACCCGGGGTATCAATCTGTTCAGTGTTGACATGCCTGCGGCACAGTGGCCTGGCCTGGCCTGGCCTGGCCCGGCGCCCAGTTCCGCTCACCCCGTAAAGCCCCCGGACTTCCGAGAGCTGACCGGGGACGTCCAGCAGAGGACGCTTCAGGCTGAGACTGAACAGAATATGTTTTATTTGAGTCGTCGTCGTCGTCGTCGTGCGCCCAGACTGCGTTTCAGGGCTGTCCCTGAGGAGAGCTGCAGAGGATCGGAGACACCGCAGGAGGCCACAGAGAGCTTTTCTCTCATCGTCGTTTATTCTGATGATAAATCACAGGACTTGCCACCGAAATGGAAAACAAAAAACAACAACAACAACAACAACAAGATAAAAGAACAAAATTGAGAAGAAAGGGGTGGGGAGAACGATTTTCCCATTATCGTCAACCCCCCCCTCAGGGAGAGATAAATTTCGGTTATAGTTTTTTGTTTGTGTTTTTGTTTCTCCCGTCCCTCCCTCTCTTTGCATGCCATCGTCCTTGCCTCCTCTGTGTCATTACTTTCATGCCGCCGTACATTGCAATTCCCTCCCCCCCCCCCCCCCCAACGAACCCTCACCCCCCCCCCCTCACAGCCACACATGGTGGCCAGTCCCCTTGTCTCCCCGACACCGATGTAAACACGATCAAAACAATACCGCTAGACAACACCACGGTGGTGCTTTTGAACCTGCGACCTTAAGACCGCCACAGAGTGTCGTCAATGAAGCGTACTGTTCTGGAATTTGAATGCAGGGTTTTCAGTGTGGCACTATCGGTAGGTACCACATTGAAAATCCTGCGTTCGGGTTCCCTGCGATGCTTTCT
>JADBJO010011047.1:65000-67626 GCA_016801955.1 Conus betulinus
AAGTATCTTCTACTAGACTCTGCCGAACTTCTTCAAGAGTATGAAGACGTGAAAGACACACACACACACACACACACACACACACACACACACACACACACCCCGCTTCGCTACCCCTCCCACCCCCCAAAGGTGCTGGAGATGTTTTTTCGCAAAGGGTACGTTCGATGATATTTCTGCCTCTGCGGAGTTGAGCCTGCTCTACGGCAATGATGATGCCTGCATGCGGTTAACATCGATGCATACTGATTGTGAGCATTATTTGCTGGCCTAGCAGATCAAGAATACAGTGCGGTAGTTCTGGCCGTTTGGGGGATGTCTGTTATCGGGAAGGGCGAAGATTAGTGAATGAGTCTGTAGCGTGGGACACTTCCCAGTGTGGCAGATTTGGTTGCAGGTGGCAGTTAGGAGATCGATTTCTGCAAGGCATGACCGAAAGGCAAGCCGTCGTCTTCCAAATCATGTGAAAATATTCGAAGTCGTGCTGTTTAAACTATCATTGAATAACATGAACGTCATCAAAAGAAAGTGAACAATCACTCACAGGCTCTTCCAGCACACTTATTCCATTGTCAGTGCCAGAATACATCTAGTAAGATGAATCCACCGGTGGTGTGCAAGCGCAGATGTACATAATATTTTTGTTCACACATATCAGAGAATTATCGACCAGAAAAGCAAATTAAATATCCGTCTTAAGTATACAATAATTTAGCAAATGAACATACCGCATGCCTCCAAGACATACGAGTCCACTGGAACGCCTTCCACGCGCTGCAGTAAGTTTAACGGCAGATTTACTTTCTTTGTTTTTCTTTTGTTGTATCTTAGAAATATTGATGAATGAAAAAATTCCAAAAACACATCAACAAAACAAAAATAAAATCGAAGGAACAAACGAACGACTCAAAGTCATTACCAGGTAATTTAAAAAGTAATCCTTTCACATTCCAGTGAAGAAAAAAGACAATCATTTAGTATTGTTATATATAGCGGAATAATCTGGGTCAAGACTTTCAGTGAACACGGAAGAAGCCCCACTCCCGCCGTCATGTAATACGTCAGACACGGTGTCTGAAGCCGAGTTATTCAACACATACTTAGTGTTTATATACACATGTTCACATTGGACAGTGGCTGGAACCGTTGACAGAGCAGATCTGGACACCCGTCCCACGATCAACTCGTGCAAGTTTTGTGTCAAGTTTTGTGTCATACCTGCGACACTGTGACAGCAAACCAGTGTACTCTGAAAGTTTCTTCCCTCTACGGACCACAGTGCGTACCTCTGGGCCAGCCAACGTCCTGTCTCATTTTTACCAGCCTGTCACCAGAAACAACCGAATATGTTTTACCTTCTTATCAGAAAGTGGTCATATACCATTGTAGCCCGTTTACCCTCACTACGAGCCCTTTTTAAATGCGGAGACAATCTCCTAACTTCTCTTCACCCGACTAGAAAAGCCCCTACCGATAAAAATCCGACGTCCGCGGAGCTTGCCTCTAGCCCTAAAGAACTTCTAACTTTTGCTCATAAAAGACACACCTGGCGATCACAGGTGAGTCCAGTTTAGCGTTTACATGGTGAACTCGGGTCAAATTCTATATCCCGAGTAAGTCCGTCAGTGAGTAGATCCTTTACAATCAGTACCTTCACACTCAGCGGTTGTCTCGGTTGTCCTTCCTCGGCAAGCCGTAGAATATCAGTTTGTTTCTTGTGGGCGGCCCCTCTTAAGTCGTCTTTCATGGCCACGTAGTCGTCATGGAGAATGTGGATCTGTTCTTTTTACCTAGCCAATCTTAGTGTCTAACCTCGTTCTTTCACCTAGCCAATCTTAGTGTCTAACCTCGTACCCACGGAATATGCGGTCCAGTCCGGCGGAGGTCCAGGAGAAGCTGTGTGGGGACCGGTGGGGTCTCTGCGGCGGACTGTGGACTTCGCCTTCCTAACCGGATTGAGGATCTAGCCTGGCCGGGAGCGCGAACTAAAGAAAAGAAAAGGTACCCACGGAGTTCAGCATGCCCACAACATCAGACAAAGTGAGCTGGTTTGCTGCTCCACCGGGAGTGGCTGCCCGTCAAGGCTGGCTCTGCTACGTGTTGCTCTCGTGCCGGTCAGTCGGGATTGTCTCATGCTCTCCTTGCTCTGAGAACGGTTGGGTCTAGGATCCCTTTCTACGTCCCCGCAACGAAGAAGACGGTCACCCCAGTGCAAGCGCGAGAGGGAACAAGCCCCAGTGTGACACCGTCTGTTCTTGGTGTTAATGTTAACTTGGTGAAGCAGTTCGCCCTCTCCTGCCCTTAACACGTTCAAACAAGAAGGCCTGAAATCTGGAATGAAAACAGTCGTGTATGGAACGGAAATCTGGAGCAGCCGATGGCGTGGTCCTTCGTATGAGGTGCTGCCTAACTTCACAGCACAGAACGCTCTGAAAACGATGTAATTCTAACTGAATTACAAGACGGCGAAAGAAGTGACCTCGCGTGAAGGTGTACAACTCACGATAAGGGAGCCAGAGAGAGAGAGACAGTGAAGCAGAGGGAGGGAGGAAGGGAGGGAGACAGAGAGACAGACAGACAGACAGACAGACAGACAGGCAGACAGAGAGTTTGGTCTGTGTCATCA
>JADBJO010011048.1:0-35000 GCA_016801955.1 Conus betulinus
GGGGGGCCGGGGCCCGGTGTTTAGGGTTCCAGCTGGGAGGCCCGTGGACTTGCACGGCCCGGCTCCGGCACCCGTCCCAACCGGCGGCACTGTTCATTGGTCTCGGTCCCCGGCACCGACCACCGTCATGCCTGTGCCTCGCATGATGTGGGTCTGGTCGAGGTGGTGTGGCTTCCAGCGAGCTGCTCGATGGTTGGGCAGGCCAGTCCATCGCCGTTCATGGCGATGAGGTCTGTGCTGGACTTCTACACAGTCAGGGCTTCTTATGACGAGCTGTAGGCCGGCATCAAGGAGAGACGGAAGGCGTGCCCTGACTGATGTTTGCGCACCGCCACCCCTCCCCCACTCCCGGTGGCGATTGACCACCCATCCATCTAGCCCGGTTCTGGGCTCTTCTCGCGGGCTCATCTGTTGCCAGTGTCAGGGATTAACACCACCGAGGGCTGCGTACCACTACACGACCTCGCCCCCCCGCACCCCAGAAACTTGTGTATAATCATCGTTTGATTTTCATATTTTCGGATATTCCCTGCCTCCGAGTAAGTTGCTCTCGTTGTTTGTTGTCTCGCTCGGACTCCTGGTGTACTAGCGATCTAAGCATAAGGTTGAGGTGTCAGAGCGTCGTGTGGCTGTCATTAGAGAGGCTTCCGTATTCAGGCGGCCCCAAGGTATTAGTGTGTTTGTGACATTATCTTTCTCGTTGTGTAAGGCAAGGGGTTTTGTTGATTCGGAGAACTTTCAGCGGATGAAACCATTTGGACTTGCGTAAATCTAGAACTCTCTTATTCAGGTCTATGGTTAAGCGCGGTAGTCTTCTTGCACCGCACTCGCTCTTTTTTGATCGTTGATGGCTTGTGCACATGGTATATCGGAAATCGGGACCTTTCGACTTGGATGCCACATCAGGAAAGTTCTGATGTTATGGACTACGAAAAAATATGGACCACTGGCCTAGGACCGTGACGCCTTGAGGGAAAATGGATCTTCCAGGTCCGGGACCACAGTGATGGTCTCCCTCACCCCCAGAGCCTGGTGGTATGGGCCCGCAGGCAAGTCCTTGATAGGCGGTGGTGACGGCTACGCTCCTGCCGGACCGAGTAGTTTGTGCCCAGATAGGGTTGGTAATATCTTTGCGCCAGGCTGAGAAGGTAAACGGCCTAGTCGTCTCTGGTTCTTACGCTCTCTGTCTCGGCTCGTACAGATCTAGGACGTTGAGTCTAACAAGTTGCACTGTAGACACGGACCACCAGCCGCATGCGCTGCGAGAGAAGAATCGTTCGTTCTCAAAATCGGCCGAAATATGCGGCTGGTGCTGCATGTGCTTCCCCATACAAGACTTGAGAGGTATGCAGGTGAGGGAGGGTGGGACTGGGAGTGGATGCGGAATTTTCTCTGCTTGAAGGACGCGGCCTATGTGTGCCATCGTTTCCAGTCCTAGATGGGCAAGGTATGGACGACCGATCGATAAGCGGTAGTTAGCAAAGGGTAAGGGTGGAGTATGCACCTCTGAACCCTTTCAAACGTATGGGGTCAATGTATTCGGGCCCACGGCTTTATTTGGATCGACGGTGGAAGAGGAGTTCTTTACGCCGCGCTTCGGTATGTCTGATGTCTGTCGATCGTGGGTAGTCTGGAAGTTTGGTCCAGGGGCCCCCCCCCCCCCCAGGCCACCGCTGGCCAAAACTTTCCAGATGTGTGGTGGCCATTTGGCGCTCGACCCTACAGCACGCGGGAATGGGTGCCCCCGTTCAGGAGTTCACCTCTGTGTTGTTGTCCCTTGGGGTCGCTGAGACACAGTTCTCCCCAAATTCTTTAAGAGGAGACCGCCCATTCAGCTGTCACCCTCGCAGCCTAATGAAAGCTTAGCCAGACACACCGGTCTCTTCTTGGGCGGTGCGTCCGGCCGCATTATCACTTCATCAGTGACCACGCCCCTTCCTACCGTTGTCTCACAGTGCACCTCGACGTAGGCACGACGTTGCACTGATTCGGGTGCAACACCCTACTCCTGCTGCAATGCCACCCCCCATGCTCACTGCCGACCCTCGCAACGTTGTCCATAGCCCACACCACTCCCACCCGTTCGATCACCGATCTCCTTCCTCCCCCCTTGATTTGTCGCTTATCTATCTCCGACTCTAAGGAGCGCGAGGAAGGCAGTAGACGTCCAGACGGGAGGCAATTGACATCGTTTCTCTCCGATTATTGGCGGCCACCCATCGTGCAGCGCGGCAACCCACCTCGGTTTGAAGTCGCTCCCGCGGATCAGCTTACGTCATCAATCACCAATACTCCGCATTGCCCAAAGCGGATCGGTCAGTTGATTGTGGATGACTTTATTCCTCCTACTGAATTTCGATTTTTTTCCTCTTTTTTTTTTTCCAACTTCTCTGAAGTCTTCGTTGGAATGTATAAGTAGCTCTGCAACATCTAAGGGAAGTAATGATTTTTTATTACATTAGTACTATGTATGCCGGGTAGAGTAACCTCCCTAAGGTTTCTACTAGGAGATGGATCATCAACGCAGCCCATTAAAAAAACATTGACAACTGTTCAACGCCAGTGTTTATCACATTTATCAGTGTAATCGATCACGATGCATACATACAATAGTAACTAAAACAGTTACTACATTATACTGGCGCGAACGACGGACGAAGAAAAGAAAAAAAAAGAACTTGCGATTGTTGTGATGATTTGTTGTGTATGGTTAAGTTACGATCGATCGAGTCGAGTTCCAAATGGCTGCTGCGCGGCTCCCCCGTATCCTCCATCGACTACGTTCTTCAGAAGCCTCCCCAAGGGCACCCCCAACCCGATGGCAAAAATGGGTATCAAGGCTGAAGAATCTCTTCATTGCCTACAATATTGAAGATGACCAGCATCAGAAAGGCACTACTAATCACCTATGCTTGTGATGAACTCAATGGTATTGTGGACACCTTCAGGACGAACGAACAACATGTCTGCTGTGGTGGCGAAACCCACTTTCAAAACGCTTGTTTACTGCCATCACCTGAACATTTTCAATCCTCAAACAAATGTAGAATATTCAGAAATACATATTCTCGGCATTGCTACCAGAAAGGTGATCTGACGATTTTTTATGGGGAATTGAAAAAACTAGCAAAACATGTAACTTCATGATGCAGACGCTGAGATAAAATCTCAATTCATCACAGGTGCCAATGCCAGAAGACGGTACGTTTAAAAGGACTAGCCAAGCCCCCAAACATGACTCTGAAAGATTTGACTGACGTATGTGTTCGCAGACGCTAGAACTCAACCACAAGAAAGCAATTCCAAATGCAATGACTGTGCCAGCAGAGGTACACCAGGTTCGCAAAGGCACAAACCCTCATAGCCATCAACATAGTCGACAAAACCGCAACAACCAACCACTTTGTCGCCAATTGTGGTGGGGGAATGGCCTCATCCGGGTGGACAACGCTCTTGTCCAGCATGCAACAAGCGATGCAACAACTGTTCTTCAGCTGGAAGAAGAAATCAAGAAAATCACACATTTATCAAGTCAACGGGACAGCAGTGATGAAGATGAAGCCAACGCTATCGTTGATCAGTCTACCGATCCTGATGATATTGAATACGTCTTCACAACACATCAATCCAGTGAACTTCCTCATTTTAGTGTTTCTATCAATGGACATGTTTTTTCATTCCTAGCAGATTCTGGTGCTTCCATCAATCTGCTGTCTGAAAACAACATTTCGATGAACTCAAGCCAAAACCAAAGCTACAGCTGTCCAACAAGCGAGTGACAGCGTAGCGTATGGCAGCAAAAGTTCAATCCTGGTACTTGGTGCATTCAATGCTGTACTAAACTGTGAAACACCAGTGTTACTGCTACCATGTTTGTAATATCCGGCAATGAGCGACCGATTCTCTCCTGGAAAACGTGTCAAGATCTCAAGCTACTGACCACAATCAACCATGTCAAACCAGTACATGAACAATTGAGAGAAGAGTACCCTGAACTATTCACCGGTCTTGGTTGTTTGAAAAGCAAACCAGTCCATCTCCATATTGATCCTGAAGTTCAACCAGTCGCTCAAACCATACCGACGTGTTCCATTCCATGTGCGCAAGGACATAGAAGAACAGCTGAAGAAAGACGAAGAACTGGGAATCATTGAAAAGCAAGCGGACCAACCCCATGGGTATCTCCAGTGGTTGTCGTACCCAAACCCAAACAACCTGGCAAGGTACGTGTTTGTGTGGACATGAGAGCTGCAAACCGTGCCATCCGACGTGAATATCACGCAACCCCAACTCTCGACGAACTGAAGACTATGCTTTCTAGAGCACGAGTATTCAGCAAGCTGGACCTGAATCAAGGCCACAATCAGCTGAAACTGGACAAAGATTCTCGCTCCATCACCACTATTGCACTCACCTCGGTCTCTACCGATACCATCGTCTGTTTTTCGGTGTAAATTCAGCTAGCGAGATCTTCCAAGAATCAATCCGCCAAGCACTTTCAGGCCTCCTGGGAGTTGTCAACATCAGCGACGACATTCTGTGTTTTGGTACATCACAGACAGACCATGACACCAACCTCTGCAACTTGTTTGAGAGACTCAAACTGAAAGGGCTGACACTTCATAGTGACAAGTGTGAGTTCAACAAGAAATCGCTGGAATTTCTTGGAATCATCTTCGGTGAAGATGGCATCAAACCTAGTCAAGACAAGCTCAAGGACATCCTTGATCTTCCAACACCCACCAATGCAACCGAAATCCGAAGTCTCCTGGGCATGATGAATTTTTGTGGCTCCCGCCACATTCCCAACTATGCCTCATTGACACACGACCTGCGACAACTTACCAAGAAAGGCACCACTCCTTGGTCCTGGACATCAAAACATGATAAAGCACTGACCAAGTTGAGAAAAGCCCTAAGTAATGCAACAACCTCTGGCATATTTCGACCCAAAGAAGTCCACTGACATATACACAGATGCAAGTCCAGTGGGAGTATCAGTGATTCTTACTCAAGAAGGTCAAATCATCCAATTCGCAAGCAGAGCTCTTTCACCCACAGAACAAAGATACTCTCAAACTGAACGAGAAGCTTTAGCTATTGTGTGGTCTTGCGAATACTACCACATCTTCATTTTTGGCGCTCCATTCACGGTCCACACAGATCACAAGCCCTTGGTGTCAATGTTTAACAATTCACAGGCTCAACTGTCTGCTCGCATTGAACGCTGGGTTATGCGACTGCAATCATATGAAATGACAGTAGTGTACCGCCCTGGTGTTGATAATCCTGCAGATTATCTGAGCCGACATCCAGTCCATCAATCTTCCTGCACAGACCAAGAAAAAGACACCGAAGAATATCTGCACTACATTGTTACCACTTCAACACCGAAAGCAATGACCATCGATGAAGTTGCTGATGAAACAGCAAAAGACACCACGCTGAATGCTGTGATTGAAGCAATACTCTCCAATCAGTGGTACAACAAAGGAAAAGAAGTGGACACACAAACATTCCACAGTCTCTATGTTTCCCCTGCAGAACTGTCACTTGCTCATGACTCGGGCATCATTCTGAAAAACCGCCAGATTGTCCTGCCTGCCTCACTACACCAGAAAGCTGTCAACATCGCACACACTGGACATCAAGGCGTTATCAAGACAACTGCACTTCT
Organism: Conus betulinus; assembly: GCA_016801955.1. Taxonomy (NCBI): domain Eukaryota; kingdom Metazoa; phylum Mollusca; class Gastropoda; order Neogastropoda; family Conidae; genus Conus; species Conus betulinus. The sequence continues at coordinate 5,678 of JADBJO010011048.1, forward strand.
GTGTGAGAAAGTTTGGTTCAAAGGCATGCAACTGTTGAGTGTACAGTTAAAAACTGCATGACCTGCCAAGTGGCAACACCAAAAACGACACGTGAACCACTCCAGATGTCTGTTCTACCCAACGCACCATGGACCGAACTTCCTGTGATTTCGGACATCTTCTCAATGGCAAATACATTCTTGTCGTTACCGATGAGTATTCCAGGTACCCCATTGTCGATGTGCTCGATTCAACATCAGCGAACACCGTCATTCCACGTCTGGACAAAATCTTTGCTGAATTCGGAATCCCGGAAAGTCTCAAAAACTGACAATGGACCTCCCTTCAATTCCCACCAGTTTTCTCAATACTGTCAACACATCGGTATCAAGCATCGCAAAATCACCCCCCTGTGGCCCCGTGCAAATGCTGAGACTGAACGTTTCATGCGTACCATCAAGAAAGTCATCAAATCATCCACCCTTCCCAACTTCAAGCAGGAAATGTACAAATTTCTACTTGACTACCGCACTACCCCTCACTGCACCACCGGTGTTTCCCCTGCTACTGCCCTCTTTAATCACAACCTGAAGACCAAACTACCCCAACTCCCAGCACAATGCTATGATGCTGACCAGGAAATGCGCATTAGAGATGCACAGCAAAAAGCAAATATGAAGCGCTACGCTGACAATAAGGCATACATCAAGCCTTCATCCATAACCGTAGGTGATGCTGTACTCCTGAAGAATCCCCATCCTTCTAAAGCTGACACTCCATACCAGCCAACCCCTCTTGTGGTCATCGGCAAGAAAAGATCAATGATCACAGCCCAGCGAGGACAACAGACTGTCACCAGAAACAGTAGTTTCTACAAAAAGTCTCCACGACTTCCGTCTACTGCAGAGATTGAACCTGACCCTCCTCCTGAGCTGAATGAAGATGAAGCTGAACTGCCACAACCTCAGACACTCCGCAGGCGCACACCGCACCCAACAATTACTCTCATAAACACTCACACGCCTGTAGTTGAACCCAGAAAATCCAAACGCACAATCCGAATGCCCCCAAAATTTGATGACTTCATCATGTGACCTTGTCTAATTTAGTGAAGTGAAAATACAATTTTCACATCCACATTTCCTGATAGGAGACGTTGGCAGTGCACATGACTGTTATTTCGTTGCATTTCTTTAGGTGCACATACCTAGTGTTCTCTATGTACTTACAAGATTAACATTTGTTATTTGTTATTATGTTTGTTTTACCATGTATTCACAACCATTATTCACACATGTAGAATTATTCTCTATATTATTGATTTAAGAGGGAGAGAAGAAAAAAAAAAAGTAATTGATATATTAAAAGGAGTTTAATGTCTGAACAGTTAAACATGATTAATCAACAATAAAAAGTTGAACAATTCACTTTATCTTTATATCTCACTTTGTTAACTTGAATTCCTTTTCAGTGAAACCGAAAAACTCTTAAAAAACATTATGACACTATTTTACTTTCAAGAGTAAGTCAGATGCTTGTGAAAAGTTAAATGGAAACTTTGAGATATTTGTCCATCTAATTTTAATTTCACTTTTCATCAAAGGAAGGAGGTGATGTATGTATTAAGTAGTCTGCAATCTAAGGGAAGTAATGATTTATTTACATTATTACTATTATGGGTAGAGTAACCTCCCTTGAAGGTTTCTAGGAGATGGATCATCAACGGCTCCATTAAAAAAAAATCGAACTGTTCAACGCAGTGTTTATCACATTTATCAGTGTGATCGATCACGATGCATACATACATACAATAGTAACTAAAAACGGTTACTACATCATATTCGTCATCGCTTTCACGGTCTCGGATAACTTCTTGAAGCACTTCAAGAGCCATTTGATCGTTTGAAAACGGCACGCGCCTGATTGAACTGCCTGCTCGACTCGCCATCTTGAACCGAGAATGACTCAGCCGAACTTTGCCGAAGTTATCGTCCGAGCGGACGCGAGCCGGTCAGTCAGCAACCCGTGAAAGGGAAGAAACCGTCCTTTAGGGTCCCTAAAACCGTTTAAACCATTTTTTCTCCTTGCCTCCCTTCTTTAAATCGCCGAATTTTGGTGATGAAATTACCTCGAACGCCGTTCGTGCAAGGGCACATAGCTTTCCCAAAACCACCACGAACGCCGTTCTTGCAAGGGCAGTCAACGGGTTAACCCTGAGCATTTTTCGTGAGCCCATTTTTTACAGGCGAAGCATTTAATCGAGTTTTCTTGTTCATCGTCGCGTGTATTACTGCACTGTAAACACTGCGAGGCTGAGACAGTCTGAGACCATTTTCGTCCCATGTTTACTTTGATTTGGGACTTGGTTTTGGTTTGACCGCGGAGTCTGAGTGTGCCCTCCGTGCTTTATTTTGTTCGCTTCGTCGCGTTTTTGACATAATTGATGAAATAATGAGTACACGAAAACAAAATCGAAGAATGAATCAACTTACCTTGTAATTGCTGAGTAAAACCAGTGAGCCCAATAATAAGTTATGACTAAGTATTAGTGGTGCAGTACGAACAAAAAAAGTAGGCTACACACGTTGTGAATAGAGGGAACAGAAATCACTCAGGTGGAGCAACAACTTCACAAACTTTCCAGCTTTGAAAAATTCTCCTGTCGAAGGCTAATTATAAGCAAGCAATTGTATGCTTATCTCTGTGCACCAGTTTGTACCACCTTAAGCCCCAAGTAACAAAAAATACTATAACGACCGTAATTTTCTTGTAATTTCTACTACTCTATACTTTGGCCGCCATTTTCTTGCATTGGGCTGACGGGGATCGGATAACGCCCCGAATGCTGATGCGCTCAATCTGCTACATTCCTGATGTGCCCAATCTTTGCATACAAAGCATTCAATACAATTTCGTCTTCATCACAGGCCACATCACAATAAATACACTGCTATGCGGCAAGCACTTACGTTTTGCCGGTATTTCTTCCCGTCTTTCCTGCGCCGTTTGGACTGCAAGTCGATCCTCTCGAATGTTCAGCACATGATCCGTGTTTGTTTGCCTTCCTAGAAAAAAGAAACTGGTTCACTCAAAAATGAGTAGATCACCAGCGCGTCATGTACAATGGTCATGCACAAATATCAGAAAAATACGAAGTAAAAAAATAAGAAGAAGAAATAATACTTACAAGAACATGCAGTTTGGTTATGTAGATAAGTTAGTGACAATGAAAGGAACTGCAAAATTCAAAGTGAAACTGAAAGTTCGTCAGTGGGTGAGTTGTCAACACAGATGTCAGTGATACTAATAATAAACACTTACTTGTACTTACTACTTACTTGTACTTGTAGTTTTCGATGTTGAAAGATCTTTCTAAGATCGGTTCATCGCTCTATTGATGTGCCATACAACTGACTGACGTAATGGTGGGAAGATTGTCAATGTCAGTTGAAATTAGCTGTTTGGTGATAATTCACGAAATTTCTAGAACATCATTAATTCCAACGGACAAAATATTGTCAAAAATGACACACACACAGCCAAAATTAAGGACTAAATAGATCATGGTCACTTGCACTTTTTTATATTTTGATTTTGTTTAAATTTCCTTTTTTCGTGTGACAAAAGACTACGTTTTGCGTTTTTGTATGTAATTCGTTTGGGAGTTCATTGCCAATGGAAGTGTGTGCTGTAAAGTACTACATCGCTACACCGGAAGTTTATGTCGAATGCCGCAATGGCGGGCGTTCTAACAGGAAAGTCTTGGATAGATTTTTGGACAAAAAATTACCATTTACTGGCCGCATTCGACCGTGAACATGCAGCTCACGATGTCAGCACACCAATCTGCATCAATCTAAAATCAGTGATTGGACTTGTGAATCCGGTGAGTGAAATGTAGAGTGCGTTGTCAACCACAACAGTCCAGTTCGCCCGATCTCGTGTTCTTTTTGTAACATGTCTCCCGTTGGAATCAATGTGTTATCTGTTGCATATACGCAAATGATATATTTGTACTTTCAGTTTCACTGTTAGATACGCGACTTACGAGCTGCTAGCTTTGGGTTCTACTGGTCTTTCTCTTCCAGAGTAAATGTATGAACGTTTCGCTCAGCTTTCAAATTGTCATTCTTTGAGAGAATGCTTCATGGTGGCAGCGGTGGGATGTAGGACAGTAGAACATCAACATAACTATGTGTAAGCATTGCACAGTCATATGAGAATCGCCTCAATTCCCAGCAAAATCAACTTTAAAGTGTGTGACAGTCTAGATCGCGATCAACACGAAAACCAACGGCTGTAACCCAGGTAATCTTCGACCTAAAATCAACTTATCAAGTATTATCGTCTACTCGAATCATACATGTTGATAAACTGTAAACTTACAATGCTTGTATTATAGTACCCAACAAGTTTTGAAAGCGACCAGCGATGAAAAACTTCGACGTCGAATGAATCGTTAACCAAGGGACAAAACTCCTATACTTGAACTTGTCTCAATCGTGTTCGTGGTTATCTTCCTTACTTCCCCAACTTGATCTACAGCCTACTAATTATTATAAAAAACAATGGCTGCAGCACGCATTCCACAAATGAATTGGCATTCAGACAATCACTCAGAAGCATTTCTGCTGTTCAAACAAAACATAGAAATATACTGTGAAGATGAAGACATAACAGACAATGCAAAGAAATCACTCAAAATTCTGCGTGGCATAGGTGATGAAGGCATGCGCCGTCTTGCTGCATCCGGGTCTTCAAACGAAGACAAGCGCAAACCTGATAAACTTTGAGAATTTTTTTTTAAACACGACTGAAACCAAGTATCAATTTTCGCGTTCATCGTCTCCACTTCATGAACTGCCAGCAACACAATGATGAATGTATTGACGACTTCATTCTCCGTGCCCGTACTTTAGCCCAAAAGTGCGAGTTTGAGGATGTTGAAATGGAGGAAAGGCTGCTTGAAATCATCATAGCTTCTACACCAATAGAAGATTTCCAGAGATTCTTGCTACGACAACCTAAAGGCTACAAACTTTCAGACGCACTAGCTGAAGGCCGCCGCTATGAAGCAATCATTGCAGGGCGCCAGCAGATACAAGACCTCAACTGCCTCAGAAGAGGAACAAAACCTGCTGGAGAAACACAAAATGCTGTAGACTATATTAAACACAAGTGTGGCAACTGTGGTACGAGCCACAAACCACGTAACTGTCCAGCGTACAATGACATATGCAGCTACTGCAAGAAGAAAGGCCTCTGGAAGCGACAGTGCCGCCAGCGTCAGAAGGAGGAACGTGAAAAGGGTGCAAGCAGCACTAAACAATGACAAAAGAGAAACTGCAACAGAGAAAGGACGGATCAAGTCCAGGAGAAGGGTCCAGGAAATGCACTCAGGACAGAGCAGCAGTGATGACTCTGACGACAGCCAGTATGGACCAGAAGAAGAGGAAATTGACAACGTCATTGTTGGACTTTCTCCCATCCAGATAGAACCAGTTCGACAGGAAGCCTTCGCTGAAATAGACATTCATAGAATTGAGAAGAGTGAAATACAGCGACTCAAACTAAAAGTCGACACAGGAGCCTCAGGCAATACACTGCCACTGCACATATTCATAGAGATGTTTGGCTGGAAAAAATCTGAAAAAATCACACCTCTAAAACATACATGGCTAACTGCCTACAATGGACAAGAGATCCCATGCAAAGAATCAATTACCCTCCAGGTGCAGTACAAAGACCCTGACTTCACTCCTAGAAAGTTTTACGTTGTAGATGTTGATGGATCACCCATCCTAGGACTGCCGACCTGCGAGAAGCTGAAAACGTGTCACCATACACTGCAACAAGGTTAACATGGTGGATGTCACAACTATCGAGGACCTCAAGAAAAACTACCCTGACCAGTTTGACACCCTTGGAAATTTCAAAGAGCCTGCAATACTCAAAACAAAACCAGATGCAGAACCATATGTGGACGCACCTCGAAAATACTCCATTCACCTGAAGGAGAAGCTGAAAATAGAACTTGACAAGATGCAGAGCCAAGGTGTTATTCGAAAAGTGACTGAACACACTGATTGGTGCTCAAGTCTGGCATACTCTGTGAAGAAGGATGGATCACTAAGAGTGTGTATAGACCCACAGAAGCTCAACAATGCCTTAAAAAGATGCCCACATAAAATTCCCACTTTGGAGGAGATCAATCCACAGTTTGCAGGATCCACCGTATTTTCCAAACTAGATGCAAAAGCTGGCTACTGGTCAGTTCCCCTCGATCCTGAAAGTCATTGTTAACTACATTCCGAACACTGTTTGGCAGGTACTGCTGGCAATGCCTCCCATTCGGCCTCAGAGTATCACAAGACATCTTCCAAGCCAGAATGGATGAGATATGGAAGATCTCCCAGGAGTAGTAGGCATTTCTGATGATGTTGGCGTGCATGGCAAGGATGAGGCTGAACATGATATAAAACCTCAGAGGCCTCATGGAACAAGCCAAAGAGATGGGGCTAGTCTTCAGTTCTGAGAAATGCTACATTCGCCAATCAAAGATTTCATTTTTTGGAAACATATACTCCAAAGATGGCATACAACCTGACTCAGCAAAAATACAAGGCATACAGAGCATGCCTGTACCCACAAAACAAAGAGGACCTACAGCGCTTCCTAGGTATGATGACCTACCTCTCAGCCTTCATCCCAAATTTTAGCAAAGAATCGCAACCCTTGAGAGAGCTCCTCAAGAAAGAAATGCCCTTTGAGATGTCAGAAGACCATGTGCATTGCTTTGAAACCCTAAAGTCATTGGTCTTGACATCAACATACCTCAAGTTCTTTGATTCAAAGAAACCACAGTCCTGGAAGTAGACAGTTCCATGAAAGGTCTAGGAGCAGTCATCCTCCAAGATGGACAGCCAGTGGTATTCGCTTCCAAATCACTAGACACAACACAGAGCAACTACCCTAACATCGATCGTGAGATGTTAGCGGTAGAGTTCGGCATCACCAGATTCCATACCTACCTATGTGGTCGCCTCTTCAAAGTGATTACAGACCATAAGCCTCTGGAGATGATTGTACGCAAACCACTCATAAAAGCCCCGCCTAGACTCCAGCGAATGCTGCAAAAAATTCAGGGATACGACTTCCAAGTGGAATACCGCCCAGGAAAGACTATGACCCTTGCTGACACACTATCCCGACTTCCGAGCAGCACAGACAAGACACCAGTTGATCTTGACCTGAGAGTCAACGGAGTGGATCTGTCTACTGATGAGATAAACTTCTGTGAATTTGACTTCATCAGCTTCGCTCCAAAGAAACAATATTAGCTACAAGAAGCCACGAAGCAGGATCCTGTCCTGAACAACCTCATGGAAATCATCATCAATGCTTGGCCAGAACACATCAAAGACCTGCCAACAGATACAAGGCCATACTGGTCATTCCGCGATGAGTTGGCCATAGAAGATGGAATCATTTTCAAAGGACAACAAGTCATAGTTCCAGAAGGCAACTTGAGAACGGACATTCTACAACAACTCCATTCATCCCACAGGGAATTGAGAAGACACGCCGGCTGGCACAGCAGTGCGCATACTGGCCAAACATCAACAAAGACATAGAACAGCTCATCAAGACATGCGACATCTGTCAAGAAATGGCCAATGCCAACATCAAAGAACCTCTTCTGCCTCATCATGAAATTCCTAACTCCCCATGGAAAAAGCTCGCTACTGATCTCTTCGAAATCGATGGCAAGAACTTCCTGTTGATCTGCGACTACTTCTCCAAGTACCCTATTGTCACTGAAATGTCAAAGACAACCAGTCTAGCAGTTGCCGAAGAAACTGAGAAAATGCTGGCAATGTTTGACAGACCAGACACCATTGTCAGTGACAACAGACCTCAATATCAAGGCCAAGCTTTTCAGGAGCTTATACAGAGATGGGGTATTGAACATGTGACGTCATCCCCCAGATATCCAAGATCTAATGGTTTCATCGAGCGGCAAGTGCAAACAGTCAAGAAAATGATCAAGAAAATGCAAGCACGAAAGAAAGCCCTACCAGACTACCCTCTTGGACCTCAGAGCCACTCCCATCGATGCTCACCTCCCATCCCCAGCTGAGATGCTCATGGGAAGACCCATTGCCACTCTGCTACCATCCCACATGGTGCCTGGTCCAAACAACCACAAGTATCGACAGCAGATGGAACACAGGAAAGAAGTCATGAAGAAAAACTACAACAAAACTGCTGGTGACACTCTACCCACACTGTACCCAGGACAGAGAGTCAGAATCTTAGACAAACAGACCAGGTTGTGGACACCAGCTGAAGTTGTGAAAAAATCTGAGGCAGCTAGGTCATACCAAGTCAAAACAAACCAGAGAAATGTCCTTAGAAGAAACAGAGGAGACATTAGAGTCAGTCCACAACCCACAAGACAGATGCTGGACACGCAACATTATATCTCCCCATCCACAAACCATGCCCAAGATAGGGATAAGACAGACATTCCCAAATCAACAGAGCCAATGTCAGATCCTGTACATGACACACGACCAAGCAGTCCATACATTCCCAAATCAACAGAACCAGTGTCAGATCCTGTACATGACACAAAACCAAACAGTCCACCCACCACCTCAACACAACAACCCAAACAAGCTGACCAACACAGACACACACACTCCAAAACCACCACCTACAACACGCTCAGGTAGAAAAATCATCAAACCACCACGCTATAGATAAGATGACTCAAAATAAAACCCAACATGGCTGGAGATACAATATCAATAACATTTGAAATAACAGACATTTAAAAATAACAGTTTTAATGTGTTTTAAAGTTCATTCAGTTGTGTTATAGTTAATTTGTTAATTTGTTAACTGACATCCAGCCAAAGAAAAGGGGGATGTTGCATATACGCACATGATATATTTGTACTTTCAGTTTCACTGTTAGATGCGCGACTTACGAGCTGCTAGCTTTGGGTTCTACTGGTCTTTCTCTTCCAGAGTAAATGTATGAACGTTTCGCCCAGCTTTCAAATTGTCATTCTTTGAGAGAATGCTTCATTATCACGCTTTAGTGTAATATACATCAAGGCTAGAAATTTCTAGGTAATTACTGGTTGTCCTGGGACAAGTGCAATAAAAAAAATCTATTCGTCCCCCCAAATTTCTTCTTACCCTTGCAATGTAAAGAGACCGTTTATCGTCAGTTAATACTTGTACTGGTGTTGCAGCAGTGCAATCAGAAGTCAGCAGAAATAATTCAATGGTGGTATTTGTAAACATGCAGCACTTAAGATTTTTTGCCTTAGTCACCATAGGACATGTACCTACAGGCAGCTAAAAATCAGCGGACAAAGAGCAAAGCCATGGGACAAACTTCTCTCAGTATCCCAGAGCTTGCATGCGCCTTTACCATTTATAAGTATATCACACAAATCAAACATTTCTTTGTATACCTCTGATTTTAAATGATCATTATCAAGCACAACTGATTTGCTCTGATGCTATTTTTCATATGTGAAGACTCTGTGTGTACAGATAATCAAAATATCAAAATGTATAATGTGTGTGTCTTTCCGCCTCTGTGTGTGTGTGTGTGTGTGTGTGTGTGTGTGTGTGTGTGTGTGTGTGTGTGTGTGTTTGAACATCTTAGTGATTGTGTGCTTGTCACTCTGCTTTTGTTGAATGTTTTTGGGTATTTGTTTCAATCTAACTTGAAATGTGTATTTGTATGTGTGTGTGTGTGTGTGTGTGTGTGTGTGTGAGAGAGAGAGAGAGAGAGAGAGAGAGAGAGAGAGAGAGAGTGTATGTGTGTGTGTGTGTGTGTGTGTGTGTGTGTGTGTGTGTGTGTGTGTGTGTGTGTGTGTGTGTGTGTGCACATGCACTTGTGTATGTGTATGCGCATGTGTGTGTTGAAAGGGGGGAGGGGGGGGGGGGGGGGGGGGGGAGAGAAAGAGAGAGCTCTAGCGGTAAGAGTGCCTATATCATATGGAAAGGGACATTTATTACATCTTTTTAAAAAAGATATAACTTGATGTTAGATTTGCTTTAAACAAAACGACAACAATATAACAACAACAACAACAAAAACAAAGAAACATTTGTTCAGGCTCCAGTTTGTGGATCTACTAGTTTGGTGGCAGTTTTCTCACAGCTGATTGCACAGTGCAATGAACACACCGAAGAAGGTAGCTGACATTTGCAGTGAAACAAGGGGACATTACTCTTTTCATTCTCGAGTCCTGGTGACAAGTTTTTTCAGTGGTTTGGATTGTAAGTCAATTGAAAGCTGATCATTCATACCTCTGAATGAACTGTGATAATGTGGACAGTATGGTTTGTTGACTTCTGCTGTTGATGTGATCAAATGAGAGAGAGGAAGACTGGCTCCCCCTTCAGTATGGCAGCAATGGAGTGTGACAGTCTGGTGCATGAGCATGATATGTGATGCGCCATTTCAAGAAATTATTTGAAAAAAAGAATGGTGGGAGCACTGGCAGTCTGAAGCCCTGCAGATGTGTGGTGAAAGCCTAAGAGAGAGAAAAGATTTAAAACTGTTTGTACTCCATGGTATAAGTAAAAAAACTGCTGCTTCTTGTGAAACTCCTCCTTCATCTCTATGAGGATTCCGGCAGTACTATAGCCTACAAACTAACTCCATCTTCTTTCTTTCCCCCAGCAGCTAGTAGCAGTGGTTCAAATGGTATCATGCTGGGGCGACAGTAAAGATCAGGATTGACTGTGATTACTACTTTGGAAGAAGAAAACAACAAGTTTCCCATTATATTTGCAAAAAGAAAACAATTGTCGTGTTTCACCATTTACAAATTCTTTGACTGAATTTAAATGATAAAACCTGTCGTGCTCTGTTTCTTTTCTATCACACTCTCTCTCTCCCTGTTTGCTCAACACATATTCTAAAATAAATCCACTTCCTATCTACATATGTTTAAAAACAAAAAAGAATAGATGTATAATTTCTATGTTGGCCAAGCACAATGGTTGCATGATGTTTTCACATTTCTTGTATTGCCTTAGTCAGTGAGATGGTACTCTGCTAGTAGAAGAGAGATAGTTCATAGTATTAGTATAAAGATGTGAAAGTGAAAAGGGAAGATGTAACAATGATCAGTTTGCTTCTTTGCTGGCTTTCACTGATCCAATTAAAACACACACACACATGCACGTGCGCGCGCGCACACGCACACACACACACACACACACAGAGACACATACAGGTCTACACACACACACACACACACACACACACACACACACACACACACACACACACATATACACACACGTACATGTGGAGAGATAAATTCCACTTATCTGGCTGAAGTTTAGTTGTCATATACTATCAGCATCACCTTTCATTCTTCCTTTCAGTGAATACAGGTATACAAATTGAAGTCTTTCCTTCCAGCTCATATTTTGCAGTCTTTACCAATGGGAGGGAGTGCGGGTCACACTGAAGTTTTTCAATTCAGTAGACTTTTTTTTAAGAAACGGACAACAGATTATGTCTACAGCGAGTACAGGTGTATTCAACATGTGACTGACACACATTTTCACATTTATGCTGGCTTTGTTGTTCTACAAACATGAAATCATGTGTATGTTTAATGTGTGTGTGTGTGTGTGTGTGTGTGTGTGTGTGTGTGTGTGTGTGTGTGTGTGTGTGTGACATCAGAAACCCCAAAACAAGGTATCCTATCAGCTGGCAGTGAGTCTGTACGATGCAGGCTTCAGACAGTTCTTTGGCCGACGGTAGCATGGGCTGGTCATGGAGGGCAAAGGCGCCGGAGGGTCCAAGCTGCAATACAACACGGTCAGTTGTCATGACACTATGCTTGTCTCCTCATCCCTGTATGTGCATTATTCATTACAGGTGTTTTGATATTTTGTGGGCAGTCAGTGACAAAATCAAAAGAAATGGAGAAGTGATATGGTTATCTCAAAGCCTTTGCAAACAACAGTGCAAAGAAAGATGGCTGGCCCTTGAAGTGGAACTAGATCTATTTAGGTCAGATTATGTGCGCTTTTATCTAACATTTGTTCCATATCAGTATCACAGTTGCCAGTTGCCAGCTGTCCCCAAGTTTCCTTGAAGTTCATTAATCTAAAAATAAATAATTCCTGAAATTCAAAATTTTGTACTAAAAAAAAAAAAAAATCCACACTTTCAAAATTTTATGCAAAAATGTAGGCTTTGGGGGGTCATTTTTTAAAATAGGGATGATAATGTAGTGCAGAATAAAGCCAGAATGATATTTCGTGGATGTTGGCAATTACGTATATATGGAAAATGCATTTTCTTTTTTAAACACTTCATGTGTCGACTGAAAACATAGGGGAGATAGAAATGTTTCAAATCAAAAGCAGAACTGCCATCTCTTCTGCCCTCTCCACCCACTTCATCCCAGGTTCTCAAATTTTGACTCCAGAGGGTTGGTAGCTCTGTAGTATTAGCATTTGCTAGATGATGCAGCATATAAAAATCACTTACTTTAACATACTGTACGAAGATTGTTAATGCAGAATGTTATTTTTCATAGATAACACAAGGTCAGCCGAATATATGTTTGCAGTGTGTATACTTCCACACCAGCATCAGCAACAGACAGGTTTTGGTGGTGGTGGAGGTGATAGCTAACACCATTGCTCCAGATGGTCGTCCACGCCACGTTGGCTGTGGCTGGACCTTCTTATGTCCTTTTGACACTGAAGAGGATTTGCCAGACCTGACACGTGGGCCGTCTGCCCCTACACAAAAGTGAGTAGGGAACTGCACTGTCCATATGGCTTGCCTCTTTTCTTCTTTGGCTGTTTGAAAAGGTGTTTTCCTTAGCTGTCTAAAAAGTGTTTGTTTTGTGTTTTTTGTGATGCCTCCTCTTACGTCCTCAGCCTGGCTTGTCCCATCACAGCCCGAGTACTGGCAGTACACCAGGAGCAGTCAGTGTTATGTCATCATAAGGCAGCCCATCAGAGGAGACCCTGCTTAGCTGCCAGGTTACTTCAGTGGTGTTCAGTGATGCCTGTTGTGATCCATGATTCGCAGGACAAACCTCCTTAGCCCGTTTTAAGCCCCATACAGTAACAGCATAATCGCTGAGCCAGCATTAGTGAGCTCTTCTGTAGAATGTAGTTTTTATTCATGAATTCCCATTGTTTTCTGTTATTCTGTTTGAGAAGCGTTTTGATTACTTTGTTAGTAGCTGGGACAGGGCAAATAAATGTCAGTTGTTTTTTTTTAATGTTTCTTTAATGAACAGATGTGTACATAAACAACTTATTGAACTGAAACAACAAGCAAATGCTTATGATGTCAGTTATAAATGTCAGTTAATGATATAGATTAGTACATGACAAATAGGTATCAGTTATGCGCATGGTGGTGATGCAGCATAATCTGTGCAAGGTGTCATTTATACACACATTGGTGATGGTAGTGATATTGCATTGTCAGGATGGAGATCAAATAAGAATCAATAAAGTAAGATATGGGTGTCAGATAGATATAAAATGAATAGAGAGAGAGGCAGAGAAATTGCTTCGCATCAGTGAATGGATGGGGGTGGATGGGTACATTAGTTGATTCATTGATAAACAGACTAATTTTTGATTTACTGATTCATTAATTTTTGTGACTAATGGTTACGAATGATTATGGTTATGCGCGCATGGGTGATAAGAGTGATGTTGACAGTGATAATCTGTTGTCAGGATCGAGATGTACCATGGATCTCCACAAGCTCTTTACTTCATGGATGAACCCATAGAAGGTTGGTGTCGAGATTGTGCTTCAAATTGTTTTCCTTCAGGAGTGTGATTAATAAGATCTAGGAGAGTGAACCTTTGCTGGAGAAAAATAATAGCACAGTTTCATTCCATAAGGTGTGGCACCATTTTGTCTTTCTATGTTTATGATTTGTTGTATAATATGTTAATTTTGACGATGGCACCACAAATAAATTTTCCTTGTATTCTATGAGGACAAATAAAATATCGTGTATAGGGTTTTCTATTGGGGACAAAACATTGCCATTGCTTTTCCAGAGAACTAATGCAGTTTCCATGTGAGATGAAATGGTGCAGATAATTTTCCTGAGATAGGTCATCGTGACTTGCTTTCGGAATAAAACGTTGTCATTATTTTTTTGTTTTTAGAGAAATGTTGTTCTGCAGGGACTGCCCTATAGTACAAAATGTCACCATTATTTTTTCAAAGAAGGATCTTTGGGTCTTCCCCATGGGACAAAATTTTGTTTTTCCAGGGATGTACCTACAGCACTTCATTTTGGCATGAAACATCACCATTCTTTTCCAGAGAAGGGTTGTTTGGACTAGCCAATGGATTGAGAGATTGTTTCTGTAACTTACTGTCCTATGAAAATTTGCCTGTGAAATGAAACTGCTGTTATTTTCCCTGAGAGCCTCATTCCTTAGGGATTTGGCCAAGGTTGAAATGTTGCCATTATCATTCATGAGAAGGATCATCCCATAAGGACTTGTCTTGGAGCTGAAGCATTGCTGTTATTGTTCCTGAGGGGAATCATACTCCAAGGACTTGCCTCTGGAATGAAACATTGCTGTTGTTCCTGACAAGAATAGTTCCACATGCATGCATGGTTTACATGTGCAGAATTTCCATCCATTTCGTAGACTATTTCTTTTGCTTGTTTCATGCTTGCTGACGCTCTGTATTTGTTTGTACAGAAGTCTTTTCTATGCTTATGAGTATGTGGACATGCGTGCATATGCATGTATTGATGCATGCTTACTGTGTTTTGTCCTGCAATCACTCATACTAAGTCAACTACGACTTGCCTCACAGCCAATCAGCTGCTGAAGGCGGTGTCAGGACGGACCCTCAGCTTTTCGCTGGCCCAGCACAAGTCAATGAGGAAGGTAGTCAGTCTGTTGCCAGAAAATATTGTGGTCAGCAAAGACGCCATCGTCCCCGGACTGGACGACTCACCTGGTAAGTTTCTGTGAATTGACATTGTTTTGCAGAGATAATGAATTCAGTAAACGCAAAACCAAAACCAGACATATCTTTCTGTCTATCTGTTTGTCTCTCTATCTGTCTATATTTGATGTGCATATATTCATATATTTTGAATATACATTTCATATGAAGGTGTTATACAGTTGCTGACAGAAATTGTTGCACCAGAAACATAAGAAGAGTGTCAAGACAAGACAAGACAAAATTCTTTATTTACGAAGATAATAGATAAGCACTGGTGTGCTTTTTTACATCCAGTCCACACCCTGAGAAGGGTTAACGATGCAAAATAAGGCAAGGCATTAAATGTAGAAGTGTGTAAAAAGTAGCTAAGAATTAAATAAGAAAACAGAAAAGAAAATGAATGAAATGAAGTAGAGTCTAGCAAGCAAGCCACCATAGTGTTCATATCAACATGTGCTGTCAGAAACATACAGCCTGCTGCGTGCTGAACACCCTTTGTTATGCAGAGCAAGGTCAATTTGGTTTCAAGAAAGCTGAAAATCACAGTGAATTTTTGGAGGAACTTGAGTTGCCAAAAGACGACCAGATATTGATTACTCCTGCTGGGCACGATCTTGTGTTGGGCTGTAAATGGGAGATCCGGAGTGAGTGGTGCAGGACTAATGACCCTGAGAGAGCATGGATGATGGGCAGCCTCACGAGACAACTGGTAGTCAGCTCGTTTGCACTTTTGAACGGAACAAAATCCAATCTGTGTGTAATAGTGACTTGGTGAATAGATGAGAGCCATACTGCACAGACGGGAGCTTTCTGTAATGCACTTACACCAAAAGCAAGCTAAGAAGCACAAGTTTCTGTGTCCCTGAAGTGGTTTCTTTAGTTGAAAGTTAATGTGCTTTCTGCACGTAATTAATGACAGATGTGAGCTCTTCTGACAAATCGTTGTCTGCTGCACTTCAGTCCCAGTCGCCTGCTGTTCAAAGAGTGGCATCTTAATTTACGCTGTGGATGCAATTACGAAGGCTGAAGCCGAATCCTCCGTGAATGCAGAATGGGTATCTCTGAGTGCTGTGTTTTATGGATAATTCACACAGATGGCGCCAACATTTCTGAGACAGTTTTGAGCTGGGCCATGCGATGAAATGAATATACAAAGAAAGCACCCTCACAGAAAAGCTTTTCATGAAACACAATCAAATCATCATCTCCCTTGCTATAATTCCCCGAGTTGATCATGTGATGGTGTCTTTATGTGGTATTTGATACTTTGACCTGAAAACAATAAAAATTCCTGAGAGCTGCAAAAAAAAAAAAAAAAAAAAAAAAAATCTTGGAGGAGCTCAAACCAAAATACAAAAAAAGCTGAATCGTTAGTTGTCTTCTTGTCAGTGTCATAAACCAACAGTATATTTTGATAATATGCATGCAACAAACTCCTGAATATTACTATAAAGCTGTTCTTTCGTGTGTATTTTACTTTTTTTCAATGCAGAATTTAGGCTTTTTTCTCACTAAATATCATTCTCAGCTACTACCATAGTAAGCACTGTGATATCCCAGCTTGTTACGACTTGGTCTAATAATATACTCAGAGATGGAGATGGGGAAGGGAGGGAGAGGGGGGGCATAGTTTGGGAGGAGGGTGGGGGATCAAGGTGAATCTCCAGGGAGATACCTGAAAATAAGACGGCATGCATCAGCAGCGTTCACCTTTCTTTTACCTGCCTGTAGTTGCACAGGGTGTTTTGTCCTCTAAGCCCAAAACAGAGGGCATTTTGCCCCCTTGGCCTAAAACAGAATGCGTTTTGTCCCCCTAGGCCCAAAACAGAGGGCGTTTTGTCCCTAGGCCCAAAACAGAGGGCGTTTTTGTCCCCTCGGCCTAAAACAGAATGCGTTTTGTCCCTTAGGCCCAAAACAGAGGGCGTTTTATCCCCTAGGCCCAAAACAGAGGGCGTTTTGTCCCCTTGGCCCAAAACAGAGGGCTTTTTTATCCCTTTGGCCTAAAACAGAATGCGTTTTGTCCCCTAGGCCCAAACAGAGGGCGTTTTGCCCCTTAGGCCCAAAACAGAGGGTGTTTTGTCACCTAGGCCCCAAAACAGAGGGCGTTTTGTCCCTTAGGCCCAAAACAGAGGATGTTTTGTCCCCTGGGCCCAAAACAGAGGGCGTTTTGTCCCCTAGGCCCTAAACAGAGGGCGTTTTGTCCCCTAGGCCCAAAACAGAATGCGTTTTGTCCCCTAGGCCGAAAAACAGAGGGCGTTTTGTCCCCTTGGCCAAAACAGAATGCGTTTTGTCCCCTAGGCCGAAAAACAGAGGGCGTTTTGTCCCCTTGGCCCAAAACAGAATGCGTTTTGTCCCCTAGGCCCAAACCAGTGGGCTGTCTCCCTGCGGTGATTTGTTCCGCCCGATTCCACCCTACATTCCCGTTTAACCCTCTCCCTGCCCTCTCATCTACATCCCCGTTTAACCCTCTCCCTGCCCTGTCATCTACATCCCCGCTTAACCTTCTGCCTGCCCTGTCATCTACATCCCCGTTTAACCCTCTGCCTGTCCTCTCATCTACATCCCTGTTTAACCCTCTCCCTGCCCTCTCATCTACATCTCCGTTAAACCCTCTCCCTGCCCTGTCATCTACGTTCCGTCCCCTCCATTGTAATCAAAGAATTGAAATATACAACAGTTCATTGAATTTTTTTTTTTTTTTTTAAATTGTAGTGACATTCATGTCTTGAATTCAGGTGGGTGTTCAAACAATATCAATTTTTCTTTTAACAAAATATTTTCTTGTATCAAACATAGACATGGTATTCAAATCTAGGACACCTGTTCAGAGAGCGAACTGAATGATATATATACCCCCCCCCCCCCCACACCACCACCACCCGAAAAAAAAAGGAAAAAAAAAAAAAAAATCATACGTTCGATCCAACATTATACGTAAGAATCCCCTAAAAATACAACACCCCTCTATAGAAACACTACATCAAGTGATATGTTAATCTGGGCAATTGTTTTCAAAATACATGGTGGGTACCGGAAGGAAAGAACAAAAAGAAGATTGGAATAATTTCACGTGTCTTGTACAATACAAAAATTACGAATGTTGCCATTTACACGCAAAAAAAAAGTAAATTAAAAAATGTAAGTAAGTATACAAAGAAAGAAAAACGATTAATAAAAAATTAATAGATAGATGAATAAATAAATAAACGAATACATAAACAAACACATGAATAAATAAATGCATAAATGATTAATCAAATAAGTGAACAGATGATGAAAAAGAAGTTTGTTAACTCTATGCACAACTAAATAATTATGTGGAATGTGTGTGAACCAGTGTGCTCGTGGGCGTACGTGTATGTAGAGGGAGGAGCAAGAAGAGGGGGAGGGGCAGAAAGAGCAGGTGGGAGGGGTTGGGACACAGGTCACAGCGGCAGGGGGACGAATCAGCAGTCTACTGCTCGCCGCTTATGGCCGGGTGGTGGTGGTGGTGGGAAGCATGGGGAGGGGGGGGGGGGAACAAAACAGCGAGTGGAAAGAGGTGAGGGTTTGCTCAGGAGAGGGGGAGGGGGGCAAAAGAGATGGGTTACCTGGACAGAGTATGGTGGACTTTGGACTGCACAGAGACACTTGTCAGCCGCGGACTACGAACGGGCTCAGCGGTCAGTCCCTAACGAGTGGCATGGCTGGGACAGTGGTTCGTGCCTTACTTTCTGCAGTTTCCCCAGTTCTTTTTCTTCGGTCCCTAACAAGAAACTCTTGGGTTCACCATAGCTGACATGCTGAGATGTTTTAGCATGTGGCGTTTTCAATCCAACTTATCAATCAGTATCATTTACAGCTGCCAATGGATTACAACAGATATTATCGTGACAACATTGCAGACAAAAACGGTCAGACACTCAGAGACGTGGGTACAAAAAACATTAAGAGTGTGAACAGCTGCTGTATGTTTACGTATGTATGTGTCACTGGTTATTTCAATTACTCTAAAAGTATATGGACAAGGTCTAAATGAGTTAATCCGGTTCAGCTGATGTCATCACAATCTCTAGTACATTTCAGTTGAATGAGCTATTTAAATGTCTTAACAAGGCCCCACAGCCCATGTGAGTATCATGTTATCCCTTTTCTGAAGAGAGAGAGAGTGAGACAGACAGATAGACGGACGGACGGACAGACAGAGACAGCGTAAGACAGATTTAATAATGAGCATCAGACTGATTAAAGAGAGAGACAGAGATCCCGGCAACCCGAGAAAGAAGTAGTGACAGACAGACAGACTCTCTCTCTCTCTCTCTCTCTCTCTCTCTCTCTCTCTCTCTCTCTCTCTCTCTCTCTCTCTCTCTCTCTCTCTGTGCATCACAGTTAGCCTACTTTTCTCTTTTTCTTTGTCACCCGCCCATCAGGTGAGTAGGGGTTATCACATTTTCCTGTATGGGGTGAATACAGACATGTAACAGCATAATAGTTAAATCTAACACATTAACTCTAGAACACAATAACAAATGCATTCATATGCAATAGAAATCATTCTAAAGGAATGCTCTGATGGCACTATGTATCAAAGATGAGGCAATTTCTGTTAAAAGAATAACCTTGCAAAGAATTTTTGCAAATGTCTTCGGAATGATCATGAGGTGTAGGACTAAATAAATCTGGAAGAAAAATAATCTTTTGACTGTGGAAGGAAGTGTGATGAAGCGTGATCGATTCACTGTATATGCAGTTGATAAATTTTTGGGAACTAGTTTTGAGAACGTGAAATCCTAGGCGGAAAAACAAGAGATGTGATGAGTTTAGTATACTATACTGGCGAATTCCACGGTTCTTTTTTTTCCCCTTTCTTTTAAGACATAAATCCAGTGGGAATATTGTTTTGTTTGGTGATAGAATCCTCCCACCAATAACTGTATTAGATGTGAGCCATGCTGTCATTTCTTACAGCCTATATCTTTCACCAGCCGACAGAAGAATGTTCAAATAGGGGAATGTTCAAATCTTGCAGCTTCGTCTGCTTTGCACACTTTTTAGCTGATCTGTCAGTCATTTTATTGCCGTATTTATCAAAGTGAGATCACATCCAACAAAACTCTGTGACAGCGCCTATCGTTAATAAGCATTGTAATGAATCATATATTTATTATTTTGTAAACAAGATCAACCCGCGTATTTGTTGCCTATTAAAAGACTCTAAGGTACATAAGACTGATTTCAGTCAACTATAAAGACTATTTGAAACATAGTCATGGAAAGGTTTACTGCATTCTCTGAAGCAAGCATGATGGCTATCAATTCAGCTTTGAAAACTCTCTCTCTCTCTCTCTCTGTGTTTGTGTGCGTGTGTGTGTGCGCGCGCGTGCGTGTGCGTGCATGCGTACATTAGTGCATGTGTGCATGCCTGTGCATGTGCGCAAGACTGTGTGCACGCGTATGTGCTCACGCGCATGCATGCGCGCGCGCACGTGTGTGTATGTGTGAGAGAGAGAGAGAGAGAGAGAGAGAGAGAATGAAGTCCATGATGTTACAATAGAAATGTACTGTTACGATAGAAATACGAAGGCTCAGTGCATAGGAGAAGAGACTTAGATGACACTAGGTATGTACACAACTTGAGGTTAGAAATAATGTCATATAGTCACTGCAAAACTATGCAGGTGAGAGGCAATGGATCCCTGAAAAGATCGGAAGGAAGGAGCATAGAATGGAGAAATAGGCAGCAGACAGAGAGAAGAAGAAGAGAGAGGAAGATGGGGTTGCTTTGACCAGCAATGGAGGTTATTAGATCTCGATTCATCATGGTGAGTTGACAAATTCAGTAATTAGGTGCTTACAAAATGTACGCTTGTACACGTTCAGGCTAGTTTGAACATTGTAAGTAGGTAAGACTGCATTCCCCAATGATTCAACGGAATAAATGAGACTGGATTTTGAAAAGATCGATTCTAGGCAGAGGGAGAATGAGTTTATGCACATAACGATGATCATTGACAGCAAAGCTACTGGTAAGTTATAGCGGAGCACAACCCAATGTAATGTTGAAGACGAAAATGGCTTTCCAGTGTCCACATATTAAGTGGATGTCTAGTGATATACTGGTCAGAAAACTTTTTATGGAAAGACTCGACAGAGGCACAATTCAGAAGCAATTCGAGGAAGGCATAGAAGAACATTTTTCGAGAATGATAATCAACAAGGAAGGCAGAGAGAGGGGGGAGGGGGGGAGGGAGAGAGAGAGAGAGAGAGAGAGGGTGAGAGACACAGAGGGAGAGACAGACAGACAGAGAGGGAGAGAGAGAAAGCGAGAGATGGAGAAGGAGGAGGAAGAGGAGTGGATAAGGTTGGGCTTGGGGGTAAACAGACTGACACATACTGCACGTTTTCAAAATCTTACTTCAGTGTTCCTTCCCTTCCGAATGTGTTAGTGTTAATATTTGTGTGTGTGCGTGTGCGTGCATGCGTGTGTGAGAGACAGAGAGGGGGGGGGTGAGAGAGAGAGAGAGAGCAGGGTGAGAGAGAGAGAGGGGAGAGAGAGAGAGAGAGAGAATGTGGGGCCTGTGTCTTTGTATGTGCGTGTGTGCATGCGTACAGAAGCTAGACTCCCCCCTCCCCCCCCCCCCCCCCCCCTCCCTCATATATTTTTGTTGGGGATGGCCGTGGAGGGGGAGGGCCCCTGCCCTGCTCCCACCTCCATTCCGCCCCGGTTCAGACCGTGGCCCCCGAACAAGAAATGGCCCGACACATTGCGCCACGCACACACTCATACACACGTGCACATATACACACACTATATATGCATGCTAGCACGCACGCATGCATGGACACACACACACATACAGCTCAGTTTGTGTAAGCACAAACCAATGTATGTATGTACATCATGCCAGCAATATACGCACGCACACATGGACACACACACACACATACACATGCATATGCGTGCATAACATACACACACACACACACACACAAATTCAAAGATTTTAATCCAGTGACCCCTTTTGGGACATGGAGGACTTGAAACAAATCAAATAAATATAAATAAAACAAAGCAAAGCATCCAAAATTTTCACTATAATTAACACACTGTATAAGAAACCTCTGATATAAGAAACCAGAAAGTGACTTTGTGTTACACTGTCACACTTTGTGTTACACTGTCAGTGCTGATTTAGTGTTATGAGAGTGCTGTGACTTTGTGTCACACTGTCAGTGCTGACTTTGTGTTATGAGAGTGCTGTGACTTTGTGTCACACTGTCAGTGGTGTGACTTTGTGTTATGAGAGCACTGTGTCTTTGTGTTACACTGTCAGTAGTGTGACTTTGTGTCACACTGTCAGTGCTGACTTTGTTATGAGAGCGCTGTGACTTTGTGTCACACTGTCAATAGTGTGACTTTGTGTTACACTGTCAGTAGCGTGACTTTGTATTACATTGTCCGTGCTGACTTTGTGTTATGAGAGTGCTGTGACTTTGTGTTACACTGTCAGTAGTGTGACTTTGTGTTACACTGTCGGTAGTGTGACTTTGTGTTACTGTCAGTAGTGTGACTCTTTGTGTTATGAGAGTGCTGTGACTTTGTGTTACACTGTCAGTAGTGTGACTTTGTGTTACACTCTCAGTAGTGTGACTTTGTGTTATGAGAGTGCTGTGACTTTGTGTCAGACTGTCAGTAGTGTGACTTTGTGTTACACTGTCAGTAGTGTGACTTTGTGTTACACTGTCAGTAGTGTGACTTTGTGTTATGAGAGTGCTGTGACTTTGTGTTACACTGTCAGTAGTGTGACTTTGTGTTAAGAGAGTGCTGACTTTATCTCACACTGTCAGTAGTGTAACTTTGTGTTACACTGTCAGTAGTGTGACTTTGTGTTACACTGTCCGTGCTGATTGTGTTGCGGTCAGTGCTGTGATTGTGTTGCTCTGTCACAATGTTTACAACCATTTTTTTTCAGCATGTCAGACCTTCATTTCAGTTTCAGCAGAGTCGCTGGAACATGGAGCAGAGGGTGGAGAGTGGATCTGGGGGAAGGGGAGAGATGGGAGGGAGAGGAGGGAGCGGCGGGAGGAGAGAGAGCACATAGGCGAGTGTGATGGTCGAATGGAAGACATGGACAACGCCAACATGATCTTCACTCTGCTGATAGAGTAATGTTCAGTCGTTACCTAGAGCAAAACAAATATTTGTTCTATCCTGGTCAGGAGGTCACCTTGACCTTTTTATCTGGTGACACTGACAGTCCCCTGCAGAAGTCAGAAGTTCTGCCTCATCTTGGTGCTGGGGTGAACACCAGTCATTACTGGAACTTGCTGATCATGACTGCTGGCTAAAAGAACTACGCAAGTAACCTGTTCAGAAATGGTTAACAGAATAACAACATACAGTGCTAATCTGTGACCCTAAAATAATCTACATGATTAACATAATAAGAATGTGCAGGGCTAATCTGTGATCCTGAAATAATCTACATGATTAACATAAATAAGAATGTGCAGGGCTAATCTGTGATCCTGAAAAAATTAACATGATTAACATAATAAGAATGTGCAGGGCTAATCTGTGATCCTGAAATAATCTACATGATTTACATAAATAAGAATGTGCAGGGCCAATCTGTGATCCTGAAATAATCAAATGCAAACTACAAAATGTAAAACCAGAAATCAGGGCCTTTCTGCCTCTTTTGAAAAACAGACACATGACTGAGCAATGTGCATCCTCTATCAATGGAAACAGACATGACTTTGATGATGAAAAATGGTTTGTGTATCTGCCTTTGTTTAGTTAAGATTTTGTTGATTTAGCAAATATGATTAATAATCTCATTACATGTCGAAGTGAAGATTGTTGCAAGTTCTTTCCTCTAGCTGCCCATTCTGCCCCTATACTCATAAATCGGTAACATAAAGAACTGTGTGTGTGTGTGTGTGTGTGTGTGTGTGTGTGTGTGTGTGTGTGTATGTGTGTGTGCGCACGCGCGCATGCGTCTGTGTCTTTGTGTGTGTGTGTGTGTGTGTGTGTGTGTGTGTGTGTGTGTGTTTGTTTGTTGTTTTTTTTTTTCCCTTCAATTTTATATATTGTAAAGTTATGGAAATACGATATTATTATTTTATTCTTGTCCCCTTTTGGTTTCATTAGTCTTCGTCTGATGTATAAAAAAAAAAAGAAACCTCTTCAACTGAATCCCATTCACTTACTAATACATGTACAAATATATTCTTGAATTTAAAATCATTGTGAATGGATCATGACTGATAAGGTGATATAACAAATGCTTATGTTGAAGAAGGAGATAAAATGTCTGAAAACGACTTTTTTTAATCATGACATTCACTATCTTTAGCTTACAGATGAACTTGAAACATTCATCCACAGAATTGCAGATGGATGAATAAGAAACATAGACTGTTACATAAATTACTTCTAACCCAGAGATTCTTGTTCCTGCATCGTTTAGTAAACTTTTCTATTTGTAATCTTTGTGTGATCAAGAGAGCAGACAATTTGTCATAATTATGCTGTTTGACTGTCATATTTACACACCAATTTTGGATGAACTTACAACAGTTGCTGACTCGGAAATGTTCACATTGCCATATTTAGTGATTGACAAAGAACTTGTATTGTTTGGCGTAAATCCAGAATATATGGACAGACACTGTCTTTGATTTCATCATCTTATTTACGAAATTTAACTTATACAAACGTAAATTGCTAAATACACAATCACATGTGCAAACCTCTGTTACATTGTTGAAAGATAGATATTACTTAGAACGTTACATGGCAATTATAAATGGAACTTGTGCACAATTTGAACAAACTTGGCTTTTGTACAAGTTGATTCTTCATTAGTTTGAATGTTAGAATTCAAAATAGAACATATATTATTTCATCTGTAGGCTACCAGTAAATACCACATTCATCAAGATCTACTTCAATTGTGTGTTTTTTTGAAAATGGTTGAATATTTGTGTATAATCATGCTTGATTTGTATTTGATATGGGAATGCTAATGGACCCCACCCTTACCCCCCCCCCCCCCCCCCCCCCCCCCCCATGGTCCCTGGGCTCCCTTTGTGTTTGTGTTCAAGGATGTGTGATTGTTTGATTGCCTTGTTTGTTATGTTTTTTTTTTTTTTTTTTTTGTAATCAATTGTTACGTAATTTGTTTGTAATGTATGTGTGTTTGGAAAATAATTTGATATTAAAAAATGTTCATTAAAAAAAAGATGTGCAGGGCTAATCTGTGATCCTGAAATAATCTACATGATTAAATAATAAGAATGTGCAGGGCTAATCTGTGATCCTGAAATAAACTACATGATTAACATAATAAGAATGTGCAGTACTAATCTGTGATCCTAAAAATCTTAATAAGAATGTGCAGTGCTAATCTGTGATCCTAAAACAATCTAAATCATTTGACTGCAGGAGGAGAAGGGGGCACAGAATCTGGCAAACTTGGTAAAAGCAGTTTACCAGGGATTGCTCCAAAATGCCAGGGTGCCTGTTCGTTTAATGCACATGGTTGCATCTTTAACTCCCCTTACGTAAAATGGTGCTCCTATAACTGCAGCCAATCAAAATCTGAACGAGTCAGTTTGATAGACCAGTTCCAGCACTGCATGTGAGTGTTGTGTGAAAGGTCAGTTTCCACTTTCAGTACATGAAGGCAGGTTACAACCAAGTCGGCAATTTTTCGCAGCTCCAGCTGAGTTTGTTGATGTCACCTTGCATGTTGTGAAACTTAAATATTGATTCATTATCTATGTAAAATAATTACACACACAACACACACAATTAAAGAAAAAAACTATTATTTTTTCCCCCACCAGTGTACTGGAAGTGAGACCTTCTAAAGTGGGATGCACTTAAACCCTCATGCAGAGAGCTGGAGACTCCCTGAGTGAACCAGCTTCTGGAAACCTTAAACTGGCACAACAGAAATCAAAACACACAGACAACTAATCATGGAATGTTTTCAAGGCAGCAGCCCTCAGGCTCGAAAACTGGATGAAGAATTACCAGATGAAAATTACACACTACATGCGGACTGCATTAATCAACAGTATCCTTAAAAAGCAGTTTCATTGTACAAAACCATAAGCTCTAACCAGCCAGTTTTCACAAGTACACGGAACAAAAATTAAAAATGTATCATAAACAATATCCCTATATACTGTAAACAGCAATGTTGGGTATTTGAACACAGACATACAGGTTCAATTGGGAACTTTTTCTCACATTCCAATATTCAACAGTTTGAACCTCTGGTGCTATTGTTACTTATGTACAGTAGCTTGTCACTCTGTAGGCACTGGGCAGTAAGGCGAACTCTGCCACAGCATCTATGGCCATTTCAGAAAGCTGACTTATGTCATGTACACTACATCCATCTGGTGTTAACCTGTTAGCTTAGGAAACTGTTCAGGTTGATGTTTCTGACCCCACATACTCCCATACATTGGCGACAGACCCAACTTTTCCTAACACCACACTTGAACAACGTAAAGGCCTTCAGTTCTATGTATAGCCATTTTTTTTTCTCACAATCACTCAGCGCAGACTGAGAGACTAAATAAAGCCTTGAGTTCAAAATCCTATCCATTTTGTTTTTTCTTGCAATCAGCACCGATTGTGAGACAAAGTACAGGCTTTCGTTTCAATGATCTAACCATTTTTTCATACAACTGCTATGTATACAGATTTTGACACAAAAAAGGTCTTCAATTATATCAACAGTTTTGTTATCATTTCAGTTTTGAAACTTTTTACTTCAAACAGCAAGAAAAAGTAGTACACACACACACACACACACACACACACACACACACACACACACACGCAAACGCACACACACACTCTCTCTCCACACACACACACACATACTCACACAACACACACACATAAATACTTATTAAAACAAAAAACAAAAATAGACATTTACAACAGGCAATCTCTAAACTCTGAAGACTGTTCAGTAATTATGCACATTATTAAACAAGCATATTTGCCTACAGAGTTACACAAATACAAGAGAAAGAAAATTAACAATGAAAAGCAAAACCTGGACATAGACATGCTGACAGAAGACTGTTCCTTGCAATTTATTGACTCCTTTGGTTGTTATCAACTCTGGAATTGTGCAGTTCAATTTTGAATCTGTTGATCAACTCGCCTGGTAAAATTATGCTCAGTAAAGTAAAAATTTGGTTTCAAATAGTGATCTGCTCTCAAAATCACTTTATCATCATCAATCTTATTACTGAAAGGATCAAAGACTGGAACCAGTCAAATTCTGTCCTATTGGTGTATGCATTTTTGAGTGCTGCTCAGTTTTCCTCATCAAAAGTCTCAAATTCTGTGCCCCTTCATGCTTTGCTCTCAAGACAGTCTTGGTTTTGATTTCCCCTCCATGTCTGCTCAAATACTGAGTTCTTGTCAGTCATCACCGACCTTGCAGGCTCTTTTCGGGGCTGTCAGACTCTCACATGTGCAAACTGAATGGTACAGTCATGAAAAAAAAAAAAATAACATATATGATGGCAAAAGGATCATTAAAAGAAACACTGAATATAAAGGAAAAAATCAAGTCAAAAATTCAAATACAAGTGATCATTAAAGATATAAAACATCCCGCTTGGAAAGAATTTTTACCAAAACTGCTCATGGACGCACAAGCAAACAAAAGCATGCATGTACATCACACACACACACGCACGTGCCCTCGCATGCAGGCAAAAATGAACCATGGGAGATGGAACAAACGGCAAGGATAACACTACTGAAGAAGCGATGAAGATGCGAGAGCAGAAAGAGAGATGACAAAAAGTTGATGATGGAAAGGAACAGTTGATGGAGACAAGATGACAGAAATGAAATGATGGCAACTGAGTTGACAAGACGGAACAGATAAAATACAGGAGTGACATAAAGGAGGATAAGACAGAAAAAACATGTCGGACAGATGAGAGTCTCTGAGATGGCCAGAGGAAGATAACATGGCAATATGCACATTTATCCCCATTTAGAAAAGATATTATACTATATGACAGAAAGAAGCTCAACCTATAATTCAAACAGCTTCTGTCTGTCAGTCAGTTCTCCTTTCTAACCGGGCTAAATGAGGATACAGCCTATAACATAAAGGTCAATATAACAGAAAAATAACAAATAGGAAGCGTTGACGGAATTAGAAAAAAAAAGAACAAAAGATGTGATAGAAGAGATGAAAATATTGACACAATTTCCAGAAGATGGAAACAACACTTGTATCAAAAGAGCTTGCTAGCATCCCAACAACAGCACAACCATATCAGCAACAAAAACTGAAAATAAAGTTTGATACAATAAAAACACTGATGAAAATACTTTTCAAAAATCTTACAAAGAGATGGTGTATCTATTGCATAGCCATTGTTGACATTTGCCTAAAGAGTTACACAAATACAAGAGAAAGAAAATTAACAATGAAAAGCAAAACCTGGACATAGACACGCTGACAGAAGACTGTTCCTTGAAATTTACTGACTCCTTTGGTTGTTATCAACTCTGGAATTGTGCAGTTCAATTTTGAATCTGTTGATCAACTCACCTGGTAAAATTATGCTCTGTAAAGTAAAAATTTGGTTTTCAAATAGTGGTCTGCTCTCAAAATCACTTTATCATCATCAATGTTACTACTGAAAGAATCAAAGACTGGAACCAGTCAAATTCTGTCCTATTGGTGTATGCATTTTTGAGTGCTGCTCAGTTTTCCTCATCAAAAGTCTCAAATTCTGTGCCCCTTCATGCTTTGCTCTCAAGACAGTCTTGGTTTTGATTTCCCCTCCATGTCTGCTCAAATACCGAGTTCTTGTCAGTCATCACCGACCTTGCAGGCTCTTTTCGGGGCTGTCAGACTCTCACATGTGCAAACTGAATGGTACAATCATGAAAAAAACAATAACATATATGATGGCAAAAGGATCATTAAAAGAAACACTGAATATAAAGAAAAATTCAAGTAAAAAAATTCAAATGCAAGTGATCATTAAAGAAATATCAAATAAAACATCCTGCTTGGAAAGAATTTTACCTGACATACCGAAACTGCTCATGGACGCACAAGCAAACAAAAGCATGCATGTACATCACACACACACATGCGCTCGCATGCAGGCAAAAATGAACCATAGAAGATGGAATAAGCAGCAAGGGGTTAACACTACTGAAGAAGCGATGAAGATGCAGGGGCAGAAAGAGAGATGACAAAAAGTTGATGACGGAAAGGAACAGTTGATGGAGACAAGATGACAGAAATGAAATGATGGCAACTGAGTTGACAAGA